>CM062807.1:1010383664-1010516164 GCA_031772625.1 Pinus tabuliformis
TGTGTCCTCAGAGAGTCAGTGAACTTGCACAGCGTAGAGGAAGCCACAACGATTGAGGAGGAAGACAAAGCGGTGATGGTAAGTGAAAACGATAAGACAGAGGCATGGAGAATGAATAAAACAGAAAAACAAAGAACATGGAGGTGTTGTTGTTGTGAATAACCAGAGTGAGAGGTAGCAGAAGTAGTAGAAGCAACAAAGGTAGGAGAATAGGAGTGAAGGAGAACCTCAGCAGAACAGAGATCAACAGCATAACAGTTTATTCCAGGGTTGGGCTGGAGCCAAAGAGGTTGGAGCCTCATAACTGAACAAGATTTAAATCCTTGGGAGTCGATGCTCCTAAGTACAGAACCATTGCAAAATAGATTTGGTGCTCTGGAGGTTGGAGCCTCACTGAAGTCCATGTTGGAGCTTGGCAACTAATCACAACTAGATATATACTTATATTGTATTTATTTCATTACATTGTTTTGTGTTAATAAAATCATTTATTCCAGCTATCTATTTTTGTGTTTCATATATATATGTGTGCTTTTGGTAACAACAAGAACAACAAAAAATAAATACTAATTCAACCCCCCACAAATATTTCCAACAATTGGTATTAGAGCAGGCTTCTTCATACTAGCCTAGCAGCTTGAAGAAGGATCTGCAGGCATGATGAGAAATCACGAAGCATCAAGAAGACCTCCTCTATTAAATGGCACTAACTTTGGTTTCTGGAAAAAGAGAATGACCTACTACCTAATGTCCCTTGGACTTGAAGTCTAGAATTTTGTTCAAAATGAGTATCATATGCCTACCACTCTTCCAATGGATCAAGACGAGAGGAAAGCCTACATTGCAAATGCAAAGGCCTTAAACTCCATCATTAGTGGAATCACCGATTCCGAGTTCACGAAAGTTGTGAACTGTGACTCTGCCAAAGAAATGTGGGACAAGTTAGTTGGATTATACGATGGAGACTCAAAAGTCAAGAAGGAAAAGCTTCAAACTCATAGAAGACAATTTGAAAGCCTGAGGATGGAAGATGAAGAAGATATTGTAGTATACCTCCTCCAAGTAGTTAAAGTGGTCAACTCCCTTAAAAGATTGGACGAAAAAATTGAAGAAAGTACCATTGTTCAAAAAGTATTAAGATCTCTTCCAGATAGATTTGACTCCAAAATAAGTGCCATAGAAGAAGAAAAGGATCTAGATACCCTCAAGATGGATGAAATCCATGGAATTCTCACTACCTATAGATGAGGAAAGGTGGCCCAAACTCTAAAGATGCAGCATTCAAGGCTTCAAAGTTAAAGAAGGAGAAAGAAAGGAATGACTGTAGTGATAAGTCCAATATGGAATCCAAATTGGCTCAACTTGTACGAAAGCTAAAGAAAGGATCTAAGCTTAAAGGCAAGTACCCTCTTATCTATTTTAAGTGTGGAAAAATAGGTCATTATGTAGCAAAATGTCCTCATAAACATGATAGTGATGATGAAGGAAATTCTAGAAGAATGGCACACAAAAAGAAAGGGTTCAATAAGAAGAACTTCTTCTCTAAGCAAGATGAGTCTGATGAGGATGAGTTTATGGTCATAAAAAAAAATCAGATGAGGAAAGTGACCATGATGAAAGCCAAGAAACATTATTCATGGAATTCACAAATAATGATGACTTAGGGCTGGAAGGAAATGTAGATGAACTGTTAATTAGTGACATTGAAGAAAATGAAAAACTATGGAATAAAATCATCTCTCTCAAAGTGGAAAACGAGGAAACAGGAAGGAGATAAGATCTCTTGGAAGCAAAGCTAAAAGAGAAATAAGAGACTTGTGAAGAATGTGAAGCCAAAATAGTGTCTCTGAGAAAGGAGTTGGAGCAAATTAAAAAGGGCTGTAAAAGCTCTCAAATACTTGAGACTATTCTAAAAAGTCAAAAACCCCAACATGACAAGTCTGGAATAGGTTTCAAAGGAGAATCCTCAAGCACTAAGAATAGTGTGAAAAGCTATGCCGATGCACTTTCCTGCAATTCAAAAGAAGAAAAAGTATGCTATCAAAATCCCATCCCAAATCTGAAGAATGAAGAGAGAATTACTCCAAAGAAGAATGTGGAGTCGAATCATGGATACTACGACAAATACAAACCTATACTCCACCAAGGTCCCATCTCAAATCCAAAGAACGAGGTAGGAGTAATTCCCAGGAAGGAAATCGTCTCAAACTGTGGCTACTTCAACAGGTACAAAACCATCTTTCTTGGAAATTGTTTTCATTGTAAAAACTTTGGTCATCAAGCCAGACATTGCATGGCTCGCAGAAGTGAAACACCTAAGCTAAAGGACCGAATGATCAATTCATATTCCCCAAAGGCAGGGACAAAGAAAAACCTTCAATTCATTTGATCCCTTGACCAAATTCGATCTGATTTGCTCATTCTGCTACAATAATGGACACTATGAACAAAACTTCCCACTCAAAGGAAGAAAGACAAGTAGTAAGAATTCCAACATGGATAAATGCGATCTGGCTCTATATGCTCAAAATAATGGAAATCATTGGTTTGTGGATAGCGGGTGTTCTGGACATATGACAGGAGACAAGAGGAAGTTTGTCTTATTGAGAAAAAAGGAAGGAAATGTGTCTTTTGGAAGTGGATCTGCCAGCATTGCAAGAAAAGGAACTGTTACTCTGATCAATAGAAAAGGAAAAGCTCAAGATGCTCTACTAGTAGATGGGCTCAAACACAATCTCCTGAGTGTCAGCCAAATCTGTGATCAAGGACATAAGGTTGTCTTCAACACCAAAGACTGTGAAATAAGGAACTCTTCCTCAGGGGAACTTGTGGCGAAAGGGGTTAGAACACCAAACAACATTTACATTCTAAACAAGATTCAAGAAAATAAGTGCTACCTGAGTCAGACAAATGAAAGTTGTCTATGGCACAAGTGACTTGTGCATACAAGCTTCAAAAATCTGGTCAATATTAGCAAGATTAGAGTAGTACGAGACATCCCAAGTATTTTCAAACCAAATCAAGGAGTATGTCGTCCATGTCAACATGGAAAGCAAACCAAAACCAGCCACAAGACAAAGGAGATCTCTACATCAAAGCCCTTGGAGATCATCCATGTTGATCTATGTGGACCAACTAGAAATCAAGCACTCCAAGGAGAAAGGTACTTTGTGTTATTTGTTGATGACTATACTAGAATGATGTGGATATATTTTATAAAGTATAAGTATGAAAGTTTTGAAAGTTTTAAGAATCTAAAATCCCTTGTAGAAAATGAAAAAGATTCAAAAATTAAGTGCCTCAAAACAGACAGAGGGGGAGAATTCACATCAAACGAGTTTAGTAAGTTCTGTAATATTCATGGAATTAAAAGGGAATTCTCTGTTCCCAAAACACCTCAGAAAAATGGGGTAGTTGAAAGAAGAAACCGAACAGTCCAAGAAATGGAAAGAACAATGTTACTAGCAGCAGACTTGCAGCTGAAATTCTGGAGAGAGGCAGTAGGGACAACTGTCTATACATTAAAATGAACTCAATTGAGACCAAACCGTGAAAAAAAACCTTATGAGTTATGGAAAGGAAGACCGGCTTCAGTAAAGTACTTCAAGATCTTTGGAAGCAAGTGCTTCATAAAAATCAATGATGGCTCACCAGGAAAGTTTGATTCTCTAGTTGATGAAGGGGTATTTCTTGGATACTCTACACGGAGCAAGGCTTACAAGTGCTACAATTTTCGACTAAGGAAAATAGTGGAAATCATTGATGTAAAGGTTGATGAAGGACTTCTAGAAAAATAAATTGAAGAATATGAAGATGATCTTTTCATTGAAGAAGAAGGACCTGAAGAAGAAGAACATGAAGAAGAACAAATAGATGAGGAAGAAGAAGAGGAGAAAGAACCACTTCATAGCCCTTCAAAGATGAAGTTTATCCAGACATATCTTCCTGAAGAGCATATTATTGGTAATAGAAATGAAGGGATGCAAACCCAAACAAGGGTGACCATTACACCAAAGAGAAATGTTATTTCTCTTCTATGTATGACAGAGCCAGAAACATTTGCAGAAGCAAGTAAGGATTCTCATTGGGTAAAATCCATGGAAGAAGAAATGTCCCAAATTGAGAAGAACAAGACATGGGAGCTGGTACCTTGTCCAAAGGACAAAAACATAATAGGAACTAAATGGGTGCTCAAAAATAAAATGAATGAGGAAGGATATGTTATCAGAAACAAGGCAAGGCTTGTCTACAAAGGCTATTCACAAATTGAAGGAATTCAATTTCAAGAGACACTTGCACCAGTAGCCCATATGGAAGCTATCGGGATGTTCTTGGCTTTTTCTTGCTCAAAAGGTTTCAAAATCTACTCAAATGAACATGAAATCAACATTTCTAAATGGGGAACTCAAAGAAGAAGTCTACATGGAGCAGCCAGAAGGGTTTGATCTAACAGAAGGAAAGGACTGAGTCTGTAAGTTGAAAAAGGCTTCATATGGGTTGAAACAAGCTCCTAGAGCTTGGTATGCAAGATTGAATCACTATCTACAACAACAAGGCTTCAAAAAGGGAGTGGCTGGAAGTAATATATACATAAAGACAGATGAAGGTAAGTTACTAGTTATTCTTTTTTATGTCAATGATCTAATTTTTGCTAGTAATAATGATGAAATGAGCCATGAATTTTCTCAAAACATGTCAAAAGAGTTTGAGATGTCAATGATAGGAGAGTTGTCTCACTTCCTTGGACTTCAAGTATCTCAAACCAGAGCAGGATTGCGTATATCTCAAACCAAATATCTAAAAGACATGCTCAAAAAATATGGAATGGAGGACTGTGCACCCATGAGCACACCTATGACCACAAACTACAAATTGAGCAAAGATAATGACTACCCTCTAGTAGATGTAGCTCATTATAGGTAAATGATTGGAGCCCTTCTATAATTAACAACTACAAGACTAGACATAATGCAGGCAGTAGGAATGGTGAGAAGATTTCAATCTGCTCCCAAACAATCTCATTTATTAGCTGTAAAAATAATTCTTAGATATTTGAAAGGCACTTCTGATTTCGGTCTTTGGTACCCAAAGATCTCAACACTAACTATAACTACATACACTGATGCTGATTGGGCTGGAAGTATAGATGATCGGAAAAGTACTGGTGGAAATGTGTTCTTCCTAGGAGACTGTTTAGTATCCTGGCTCAGCAAAAAATAGTCATCAATATCATTATCCACAGCCGAAGCTAAATATATTGTCGTAGCAGACTGTTGTACTCAAATACCATGGATGAAGGAAGCTCTAAAAGATGTTAACATATGTATAGAACAACTTATTACCATCTATTGTGACAACACAAGTGCTATCAGTCTCATCAAAAATCTAGTAATACACTCAAGGACCAAACACATACCAATCAAGTATCATTTCCTCCGTGAGCAAGTAGCTGAACAAAACATCGTCCTGGTGTATATCAGTACCAAGGAGTATATAGTTGATATTTTCACAAAACCTCTTCCTCAAGAAGCATTTGAACATCTGCGTCAAAAGATGGGGGTTATCTCTTTATCATCACTCAAGTTCATTCATAAAGATGTAGCAGGATAGGGGAAGAAGTTTAATAGGGGAAATCTGTATGCATTACTTTGCCATTGATTTCAAAGGGGAAGAGCAGAAGAATATTGCTACCAATAACAAAAGGGAGACTGTTGGACACAGATTGTCATTATGGCAATATTTGAGGAGCAAACAAAGCTATCGGAGGAGCCAAGAGGAGCAGACAGAGACACATATGTATATGTCATATATATATATATATATATATATATATATATATATATATATATATATATATATATATATATATATATATGCCAAAGAAGAGGAGCACACAGAGCAAATGAAGAAAATAGAGAAACAGAGCCATTGAAGAGCTTGTATGCATGCTTTAACACTATCAGTGGAGAGAAAGCCCATATATATAGGCTTAACACTATCGGCGGGCAAACTATGCATCTATGGAACATTACACTATCGGGAGGGGTGATACACCTCAAACTCATGTATTTACCCATCGGTAGAAAAAACCATGCATATATGTGTTTAACACTATCGGAGGCACAAACGAAGGCCAAGGCATGTACATAGGCAAATACACTATCGGAGGTGGAAAGCGGACCTGAAATTTTATGAATGGGAGTGTTAAGTTGTATTGGGTCTAGTACATAATAGTATATTGCATCGGCACTACGGGAGTGGTGTTATAGTGTGTCAAGTGGACCATTGCGATCACCGATAGCGATTATCGCATCAGCAGTCGAGCGGAAGTAATACAGTGTTAAGTGGTCCTTTCTTTGTGATCGCCAATAGTGATACATACATACATACATACACACATACATACATACATACATATATATATATATATACACATATACGCAGACCCGATGAAATATCAGAACTGACTCAATGTAATATCACGTCAAATGGTGGATCAACCATTGTGCATTAGTGTAGTCATGGGTCCAATATATAAAGGACCCTCGGGAGTCACGAATCACTGATTGCGATTTAAGCGCAGACCCAATGCAGAAATAGATGTGGGTGTAATACACCCTGAAGTTCGCCCTTTAGTCTTTTTCAACTGTTTCACCTGCGGTTCCTGTGTAATCGAGTTTTTTGGCTTGTGTGGGGTTTTTAGGCCGAAAGGCCTATGATAAATGGACCAATGATTCAGGAGGTTGAATGTATATTAAATGGGGTGTATCAGGGTGATGGAGATTGTGATTGGGGCATAACGTCTCTGTTAAACAAAAAAACTTTGTGCATGCCTGCAATCATTGTCAAAGGAGTGCTGTTACAATTGTAACCGGGAAGATGCATTCTCCGTGGATTTTTGGACCTCTCTAATGAATCTACATGTCCTCAGAGAGTCGGTGAACTTGCATAGTGCAGAGGAAGCCACAACGACCGAGGAGGAATAAAAATAGGTGGTGGTAAGCGGAAATGATGAGACGGAGGCATGGGGAATGAATAAAACAAAAAAACAGAGAACAGGGAGGTGTTTCTATTGTGAATAACCAGAGTGAGAGGCAACAGAGGCAGTAGAAGCAGCAGAAGCAGGAGAATAGGAGCGAAGGAGAACCTCAGCAGAATAGAGATCAGGGGCATAACAGTTTATACCAAGGTTGGGTTGGAGCCCAAGAGGTTGGAGCCTCAGAACTGAACAGGATTGGAATCCTTGGGAGTTGGTGCTCTGGAGGTTGGAGCCTCACTGAAGTCCAAGTTGGAGCTTGGCAACTAATCACAACCAGATATATACTTATATTGTATTTATTTCATTGCACTATTTTGTGTTAATAAAAGCATTTATTCTAGCTATATATTTCTGTGTTTCATATATATATGTGTGTGTGTGTGTGTGTGTGTGTGTGTGTGTGTGTGTGTGTGTGTGTTTTAGGTAACAACAAGAACAGCAAAAGAGAAGTATTGATTCACCACCCCTCCCCACCCTCTCAGTATTTCCAACAACGTCATTGTTAAAAAATGTTGAAAATGTACTCTGAAAAAAATGCGTTATTCCAACATCAGCACTTTTAGAATTCAAGGTGTTTTTTTGCGCCAAACAAAATGGATTTTATTACTTTTTTACTATTATTTTTAAAAAATATTGAAAATTTACTCTGAAAAAAATTGGTGATACAGAAACAACACTTTTTATTTTCAGGTTATTTTTTCATGTTTTGTTTTGGGTTTTTGGGCTCAAGTACCCGTTTTGGGGTAATAGATCCCATTTGATTGGTAATTATGTTTTCCTTCTTGAATGAATTCATAACCTCAACAACAATGGCAATTGTTGTCCTCTCTTCGACAACATCTTGAAAATACCCCTAGGTGTAATGTAGTTGTTGTATTATATCATCCCACCTCGATTAAGGACATGTTTCCCTTGAATATGCTCCTCAACGCTTTTATCTCTTCTTGAGTTGTTTTGTATTTTCCATAAGTTTTCTCATTTTCTATCTTGGAAAACCTCAATTGTTTTTCTTTATTATTCAATTCTAGTTGAGATAGTGTCAAATCATCTTGGATATTTTTTGTTTTTGCCTTAGAAATTGAGAGCTCAGGCATCATCTTTGACAACTTTTCTAAGGGATCATCTGATTCATTAGGAATTACAACAATACAAATATGGCTTTTAATAGTATGGTCCAATTCTCTAACCATTTTTGTTTATGGATGAGATTTATTTATTCCTATAAATCAACATGACCATTAATTGTTCTTTTTCTTTGTCCACGAAGTGTACTTCAGCAGCTTGTATAGACTTTGTTATATGCATCTTTAGTTTCTGCTTCAAGGATTGGATTTCAGCTTCTACTCCTTGTATTAGGCCCTTAATTTCCTCCTTGTTTTCTGGGTCAAAAACCAACTTGATGATCAACTATTTGAAGCCTTCGTTATGTACATACAAAGCCCTAGAATATGCATTTTCTTGCTTGATTCTGTTAGAGGCCTTTTCCATAAGCTTCTCTGCTTTGCTACTTGACAATGAAGCTCTTCTTGAATCATGATATATCATCTTGCTAGTTTTCCTATGAAAATTGATCTTGTTAGTTAGAGGGACGTAAAAAATGTTAAGAGAAAAGTCCACAATCTTAAATTTAGCTTTTATGGGGAGTAATTGGGCAGTGGGATGCAATAGGAAGTGTTTAAGTTGATTCTTCTCAAGATCCATTTTTGAAAGCAATTTGGTTTGAGAAGAAGATGAGGTTGTTTTATTAGCTAGGACATTATCTCTCCTCTGACCTTATGATTGTTTTATTCAATTATTCGATAATCCCTTAATGTTGTGTCTAAGACATAAGGGCTTCCTTCAATTGTGGGCACTTTCAGGTCTATAGAGTTAGAAGGTGCAATATGCCCTGGATTTTTCAGGCTTGTTTGAAAGCTTGGTTGATCAGAGGTGCTTCATGTTAACTTCACTTACATTTATTCCTCACTCTTAGGTTGTATTTTAGCCATTTTTGATGATTATGCTTCCTCCATAGGTAAATCCATTGGTTCAAGATGATTTCTCTTTAAAGTAGTTTATTTGACTGAGGGTATCTCAATCTCCAGTTATGAACTAATGGGTCAAGCCTCTTGATTTGCCTTCCATTCTATTTCAGGCCTACTTTCATGGGAATATCCATATAGTCTAGTCTCTATAAAATATTTCGAAAAAATACAATTCCCTAACCCTGATATCCTTACTAAGTCGTAGCGACTACTTTTGTTATGGCAAGATCCTTCAAGGTAGTTCACCATTTAGGATAATATAGACCATGGCCATGAAGGTGGACATAAACTCAGAAAACCCTTTATTTTCATGCTTTCTTTTGACTATGTTTGTCCATTCAATCAGCGACTTCCTCTAGTTGTTAGAGTCAAAAGTACTCAGAAAGAAATACTCAAATTTGGTAATGTGGGTGCAAAAGAAGAGATAGACTGGGATGGAAGGGTGTTTGAAGAAAATTTCAATGTCAAACTCCTCAAACTGAAGATTGATGGATTTAGCTAGGTATTTAGGTATATCTATATTCACATTATGGTCCATCATGTGAATTAAAAATGCTAAGATCAATTTAGTTACATTACTCGTATCTTCTTCCCCAAGTAGTACTAATATTGAAGCTAAAACTTTTTGAGCATATTGAAAAAATTTAAATATAGGGTATGTTTTAGTTGGTTGTGGAGTTGGTGCCTGTGGAGGTGAAGTCATTGGAAACGTAGCTAGTTTGTTTTTCTTTGATAATTGAGTGAAATCCAAAGACAATGAGACTTCAATGAATAAATTTGGGCCTTGAACATTAGGGAAATAGAAAGCCTTGTGGATGAGGATGGTGGTAACCTCCAGGATGATTTCTCTTATGGAAGATGCAACATAATTACTCTGAGAAACATATGCAGAGTCCAACCAAGTCATCAATTCAGGGAAATGCTAGATAGTTGGGGCTATCACATAGTACAGGCCAAATTTGACAACACTAAAGTAGTCTTGTTTATTCAAGAAATTTCCCAGCAGTCAAAACAAAATTGGTTAAATTCTATAGGACATCATGAGTCATGAATTTTAATCTGAGAGTCCATTTGAGGTTCTTGAGTAGATGGATTGGAAGTAGTAGGTTTTGGGGCAGTTTTTTGAGGTTCATTGAGCTCGAACATAATGAAATTGGGGTTTAGTTCAATGTGTAAATACCTCAAATTGAAGATAAATAATGTAAAATGAGTTGTACTAGTTGTAGGATGACATGGACATTGGTTACAGAATTGTTTAAGACTTGAAAATGATGGGAAAACGGTTAATCAAAACCCCATTTTAACATTTTTGTTCGAGTAGGAAAAGAGAGTTTACTGTGGTACAAGGATAGGTGAATAACATGACATGCGGATGACATGGAACGTGAGGTGGATGACTGAGGTGGCAAGAAGAGATAGCAAAAAAATCTGGTTCACCTTCTCACATAATACGTGGAGAAGCCATGTGTTGGGAGTCAAGGTGATTTTACAAAAACCATTTTCTGCCCTACGCTACCCCCTGTTGGTGGTTTCTGAGAAATGAGTCGAGGGTGGCACAATCAAATGTGTCCATTGATCAGTTTATCAATGTGATTTCAATCCCACTTTGTGCCGCCCCCCATCCTTTTCAAAATCCGTGCATGTTGGTGTGATGCGGTTACATATGATGTGGCTGCCAATCAGAAAAAACGTGATCCACCATTGAAGTTGCATGGTGTTTAGTCTATAGGTTTGATTGTTGCGAGCCAACTTTCTTTTAACTATGTGTCAAGCCCTACAAATGTTATACCATATAATAATAAGAATACACTTGATTGGATTCTAACCTTTGTGTAAAACTGTCTTTTTTTGTTTTTATTTTTATTTTTCTCTTTTTCTTTTTTTACATATACATCTTTGATTTTTTAAATTTTGGAACAACATTGTGCATGGCCATTATGGTCATTCTTGTGTATATATTCTAGTTGCCAAAACCATCGGCCAAGGAACTCTATCTTTCCAATGGCCTTTGTCAAGTAAACATCCTTAATCCATGGTTATTTATTCCAATTTCCAAGTAAATCGACTTTGAATTCCAATTTTAAAATTTAAATAGAGGGAAGGATTATTCATGCCATTCACTTGAGAAAACCTATGAAACTAAAAAGAAGGTTTGTATTGGCAGATGAGGAAGCAGGAATCTTTTTGTTGATCATCTGTAGTGAAATCACCATTGTTACCTTTCTCTGATCCTCCAACATTCATCTCAACAACCTGGTCATCCAAACTTTGTTCTGTGACAATGCAATTGGGTAGAAAGTGGATAGAGGGACAAGGAAGGGAGTATATATGACACATTTCCATTTCCAACCTCCCAACCATGGCACTAAAACCCCTTTCTACTCTTCCAAGTCTCTTACACCATGGCCAAAGAAGGGTAGAGAAGAGGTGGGGTCGGGGTGGGCATGGAATCCAAATATGAACATATTGTCATTTCCACTGTCCCTGTTGTAGCACCAAAACCCATTTCCACTCTTCCCACCCTCTTCCACCGTCCCTAATTGAGGCAATTTCACTCTTTTCATAGATACCTAAAATTAAGCCTATGGAGTTAAGGATTCTCTTATAAAGAGAAAAAGCATTGTACCATAACATTGGACTAGTTAGTGACTTGGCAACATCGAGTTATTTAATCGATTCAATATATTGTCAATATTTCCTCATTCACTCAATGATAGGTCATATTATCTAATCTAAAGCCACTAGATAATTAACTTGTGCTTGGTTGTTATAAACTAATAATTTACTTGTGTTATATGAAAGAAAAAGCTTTGCCCAGTAACATGGAAATTAACGCACCAAGAAAGCCAAGGACAAAACCTCGATGATAAACACCAGACTTAATGTTTATTGCAATTAACATCAATTGCTAATGGGAAACACTCCAACTTCATGCAATCAAGTAATTGCAAAACCATGTTTACCTTGTGCACCGTGTTGGTTTATGCTCACTATTTTTTTTAGTAACCTTTCAATATAATTTTATGCCATAATTAAGTGATAATATAAATAAATTAAATTTAAAACCTATATTATAAAAATAATAAATAAAATTAAGTTTGTGCGTGTTATTTTTTCAGTTTAAATTTCTTTCAAAATAAAATTTATAAAATATATTTTGAGAAATATCTTCATGCCAAGTCCCATCACTTCCATGCTTAGAAGCTAGGTGTTCTCAACAGGTTAGCTATATGTGCACTGAGAATTTCTAACAAAGACCACCTCTCCAAAGAGAAAACCCATCTCCTAAATTCTTTTGGCAATAATGGATATAGTAGGGAACAATGTCTTAAAGCCTTCCTCAAAGCTAGAAAAGTTCCTAAGGTTAAGAAAGACCCTAGTGATCGTAATTCAGGGGTACATCTCCCTTTCATCCAACGGACCACGGACAAGATTGTGAGAATCTTGAAGAAGCTTAATGTTCCCTCAAGCTTTAGACCCCTGAACACCATTAGAAGTTTGTTAAAATTTGCTAAAGGCTTAGTGAAACCAGTGGATATGAGAGGTGTTTATGTCATCCCGTGTTCTTGTAGAACCTCATACATTGGCAAAATTGGCAAGTCAATAAATCAGAGGATTAATGAACACGCAGTCGACATCAAGCATGGGAGGACCCGCTCTTCAGCTTTGGTTGAACATGCTGAGAAGACAAAGCGTAATATCTTCATTGAGGCGGCTAAGGTTATTGCAAAGATTTCTCATTTTCATCACCATAAGTTCAGGGAAGCCATTGAAATTTTGAGGAGATCAAGTAATATAAACATGGATGACAGATGAAAATCAGTAGTCGCTGGATTCCTGCTGTTTCCTCTTAATTTTTTCTCCTTCTTAGTCTAGAGGTTTTGTTGGTTTCCCTTTTTTTCCTTTTTATCTCCTTGATTCGAGTTTCTTCTGATTTCTCCACCTAGGTTTTATTGATTCCCCTTTGTTTCCCTTTTCCTTCTTTTTTTAATAATTTAATTAATGCTTTATTTTTATATTCCTCCTTTGACTTAAGAGGTTATATTTGGTTTATTTTCTTATAAGAATAATGTTTCCCTTATTTCAATTATTTTAATTGAAGTGGATTATTATCTAATTATGTATTTCCATTTATATACATATTTATTTACTTATTCTTAGTCTAGTCAAAGTTATTTTTCTAGGATTTTAATTTATATATTTGATTATTTAAAAAGAATATTTAATTTTAATTAGTTTAAAATTAATTTAAAGTAATATCAATATTTATTTATATACATTTATCTCAATTAGTTATATTAAAATTAAATTAATTCTTTATTTTATAATTTTATATATTATAATTTTATTAATCTTAATTTTCTATATTCCACTTTTAACTTACAAAGTTATATTTAATTGTTTTTTTATTAGTTTATGGTTCCCTTACCCCTACCCTCAATATACATAGAGTGTTATTTTTTCTAGGATTTTAATTTATTTACTTTTATCTATTTCATTATTTAAATTATAACTAAATGATATATAGAGTGCCTTATAATCTTTTATTCATATATATTTATTCTTGGTCTAGTCATAAATTATTTTTTCTACGATTTTAATTTATTTATTTATATCTATTTAATTATTTAAATTATAACTAAATGATTAAAAAAAAATCCGTTAATGTCACGTCTTCAAAAATAATAAAAATGATTTTCATGTTGGCCAATCTTAACCTATATATAAATTTGTAATCTTATTAATGGACAAAGATTAATTATTAAAATATATCTATCTATTTTAATAGAGAGTAAATTATCTCATACTTTTAATAGTTCCTTTATCATATACCTGAATTTGAATGGAACATAAATTTACCTTTAAAAAAAAAAATTCACCACATTAAAATTCCAAATTGAGTAAAATTTTAAACATTTTTACCTAACATTAATCCAATTTGAGTAAAATTTTAAACATTTTTACTCTTTACTAAAGCTAATGTCATTTTGTAAATCAAAGGAAAAAGGTTAATTCAACACAAAGAATCAAAAATCTTGCTCCAAAATCTTTAATATTTATTTTAACTAAAATTTTTTAAAATGAATCTTTAAAAGGAAAATCTATATCATAGGGATATATTAAAATCTTTAAAGTCATAATATTTCCATGTTAAAGTTATAATATTTGAAAATATTAATTTGATATAGTTTTATTATAAATTTTTTTATCATGTCATCTAAAAAACATCATTAAATCTAATATTGATATTATAATATTAATATTTTTCTTTACAACTGTGGTACACAGTGAGTGAGTGATCGCTACATCCATGAGTAATAATCTGGGCAGATCCACCCGAAGGGATCTCCCTGTCGGCTTATTTAGTTGTTTCTAACCCGAAGGGTGTCGAGGAGATTTTACCCCATGACCCCCGAATTGGCAAGGTACTTAGCAACCTACCAATTGAGCTATAACTTGGGGCCTATAACTTTAATAATATAATTAATATTAATATTAATATATTATAGTATTATATTATTAAATTTAATAGCTTTGGATTAATGTAATTACACAGTAAGGCGTTTCCCTTTGAAATTAACTCCCCTTTTTGTCCACTTGTCATCATTGTGCACCCTAAGATGATATGTTAGACAATTCAAAAAGGCTCAACCGTTAGATCAGGGGAAAGTAGTTACTAATTCATTGCAAGTTGAAAGTAGTTACTAATTCGTTCACTTTCTGCGAGCTTCTACTGCTTGCGAAATGGGGCAACCATCACCACATCTTGACCATCACACTTGTGTTCTCTGTTGTGTATATGTTCATAGAAATATTGGGCATATACAGAGAATGTTGAGCATCAGTTCGAAGCAGTATGCAGCTGATGTAATTCAGTGTGATAAGATTCTGAAACAGATTTACAAGGATTTTCAAAAGAAACCACTCCTCATAGCACCTGATGGATTTTTTGAAGCCGACTGGTTTAAGGAGATTATTCGGCAAATAGGACCAAACATTTTGGATGTTGTTAAACATCATATCTACAATCTTGGGGCAGGTGCAGACAATAAATTCTATAGTTTTCATTAAAATCTTTGATAGTATGATGTTCTTATAGGACATTAACCTTTATCTCCTGATCAGGTGTGGATGAGCACCTTGTGGAAAAGATATTGGATCCATCTTATCTGAGTCGAGAAGCATCCACATTCAAGAGTGTGAAAGCCATTTTGCAGGAATATGGGCCTTGGTCAAGTGTATGGGTGGGTGAAGCTGGTGGGACTTATAACAATGGGCACCATCTCATCACTAATGCTTTTATATTTAGTTTTTGGTAAGCTCAGTTTTCTTAATATTCAATGTTTATTATACTCTTTGGAATTGAAATATCAATAATTATTCATTGCATTGCGATCAGGTATTTAGATCAGCTTGGCATGGCATCTACGTATAATACCAAGTCTTACTGCAGACAAAGCTTGATTGGTGGTAACTATGGCCTTTTAAACCCAACGACTTATGTGCCAAATCTTGATTATTACAGGTAAAGCTTTATGACCTAATATCTACTTATTAAATTGGTTATACCAATGCCAATCTAATGGAGAAGTTTATAGCAGATTTTTCTGCAGGATAAGGGTCATGGAGAGAACTAAAATTGTTCACCCATCTTTGGACATGGGCATAGTGCTAACATTTGTTAGGGTAAATTATGTTGCAGTGCACTTCTCTGGCATCAACCAATGGGAAAACGTGTTCTTTCAACAATTTCTAAAGGAACAAAATATTTGCATGCTTATGCACATTGTACTAAGAATGCGGTAAGTATGGAGAAACTATGAAGATTGTAGAAGAACTAATATTTATCTGGTAACAAAAGGTCCAATTAGGATTACTTCTGTAGCTAAGCCTCTGTAATGCAAAATATATAAGGATAATCATAATTTGCATACTTATTCCTTTCTTGATCCTCATCACTTCGGTAAAGAGGACAGAAACCAGGGTTTTAGTTAGTTTATTATTTGTTGCATTCGATATTCTGTCCAATCATTTGCTCATTGAATGCATACTTAGCAGCAGTATGGATGTGGTAAAACGAATTAGGGTATTAATATGAAACACCCTTTTCTTTCTTTCTTTTAACGACTCCATCTAATCTTTCTGTGTGGTCATTTTTTCACAACCAGAGAGGAATCACTTTATTGTTGATCAACTTTAGTAGGGACACTCGTACCTTTGTGCAACTCTCTACCATTTTAGGAATGTTTGCAGAAGAAATGGATACTGTCTTGAAGTTTTCAATGTTGAAAATGCAACAAGATGATGGAGCTTAGTGGAAAGGAGTCGTCTTCACTAAGTGGGCCTGCAGGCTATTTTTGGCACAAAGTCTATTTTTAGACATATGGATCATGGTCTATGAGTTGCAGGATTCTCTTTGTGGATGATTGGTCATGTTGGTAAAAATAGATGGACTTTTATTTTTAGACATATGGGCGGTTTCTATTTTTAGACTGCCAAGCTAAAAATAGAACAGTCGAATATTATTGTCTCATAATAATATTTGGACTATAAACATTATCTTATCCTCTTGGAGCACTTCAGTTTGAACTACAGATGTGGCACATGCAGCTATCAGTCGGAAATATGCTTTTCTTGTGGGTCAGTTGAACTATTGCATGCAGGACTTCAGTTAGAACTCATGTGGTTGAGTTTCGGTGGAGTTGATTGTGGAGTTGATGGAGTTGTGTTCAGTTTGACTTGGTTAAACTAGTTGTATTTAGTCTAACTGCAAAATACACTAGTGATGAGTAATGTGAATTAATTATTAATTAATTCACTAATTATTAACTCATAAAGCAACTAAAGAATACATCAATTAACTCAGTGCATGGAACGCTCAAAGGAGACAGGTGTTAGAGGTTGAGATTGCTATCAGTTGTGACTATAGTTGTGCGTGAGATCTTGCACAATCAATGGGATTGAGTTATGCCAATGAGGACTGCGCAGTGTGGCCAATATCAAGGCAATTGTAGCTTGTGCTCACGTGATTTTCACTTTGGATTGTGCAGTGGAGGCAGGCAAAGCAGCGGAGGAGATTTGAACCTGTGACTTGTTCGGATCTAAGCTAGTTTTGTGTGTAACAGGTGGAGATAGTACTGAGTACTTGAGAGGAGTATTGTACTATGTATTGTTACATGTTCTCAATCATTATAATATATAGATAGTGTGGGGTTTTCAATTGTATGCTTTCCCCGTGATATACTGTGTTGATATGTGTGATTGATGCTTCAATGTGCGCATGCGATTGTTTCTGAATACTGCAAATTGATGATCAATAGTAGAGGAGGTTATGTATTATGCATGAATTCCACAAATAGTGTATAATCAGGATAATCTCTGTGAATAAGTGTTATATTATTCAAAATTTCTACATTCAAATGCCAAGGAGCTGAGAAATTTGATTGCAAGATCGAGACTGAAGTATCATTTGACAGCTAAAGATGGTAATCTCAACAACCAAACTATGCTTCTCAATGGGAAAATTCTTTATGTGACCCTTGAGGGTGACATACCTTCTTTAGAGTTGATGACTATTGATGTCGACAAACGTATTTCTGTAGCACTCTCTCTATTGCATTTGTGTCTCTTCCAGATGTTCAATTGCCAACATGGAACAATTAGGGATTTATGTGTATATGTTCACAGAAAGATTGGGCATATACAGAGAATGCTGAGAGAATGTTGTAAGATGAGCTTGCAAATTGTGAGAATACACGCTCACAAGTTTGGAACTTAGAGAACAGTTTCCATAAATCCCTCTGAGAAAAATGTGGGTGTGGACTTGTCGCAATTCATCGGCATTGATATAGGCCTACAAAATATTTAAATAGGTATGATTTTCTTCCTCACATAGTGGGCTCGAGACTAAATTTCTGGCATTACATGTTTAGGTTTAGGTACCTTACTTTTGCTTCTGTGACTGTATTAGATTAAGGGAGCTTGCAGATTGTGTAGGTCGTGGATCAAGCTGTTGATCACCCTGCTCTAGCACAAATCCCATGCAAAGAGCAAAGGTCGAGCATCAACAGAAGCACTATGTACTCCTATAATGGAGTGCATTTCGCAGAGAAAGGTCTAGGTATTCTCCATTGATGTAGAGATTTTCGAAGTCACGCCCTCACTCTTCATGGTGGAGCTTCGAAAAACTGACGGGATTTCGTTGGAATACAATAAGTTCTACAATGAGGATCTAAAGCCCGGCCTCAAAGAAACCATTTAGACATGGGATGGAAACAAACAATAAATATATATTCCTTGTGTATACTACATGGTTTTTTTTCTGCAATGCTTTTTAGGATTAATTTAAAGTTGTTATGTTCTAAGTTTTCTTCATTAGTTTGAGGCAATGCTAAAGCATTGTCTACAGAAATCGAGCTACAAGTTTCCTACAATGTTTATTTAGATTAAGTTAAATTTATGTTGTGAACAAGCAATATTTATGTTTCCTGACAATTTCCTGAGAATCATTACAATATCATACCATTTCTGGTGACATAATTAATAGTTCATGGCTAAACACTCTCCTACAAGATGCTTTTATGGATTGAAGCATTCGAACATGCTTAAAATGGCAAATCCTTGTTTAAGTAGAAAAACGGTACCCAGTTTAAGGAGCTTTTGATTAATTTGGAAAAAATTCTTGGATATCCCACCATCTCATGTGAATCAACTGTTAATATATCAATGCTTTTATCTTTAGATTAGAATAGACAATTATTTTTTGAATACAATATCATACAATTTCTGGTGACATATAATTAACCGTTCATGGCTAAAAACTCTCCTACAAGATGCTTTTATGGATTGAAACAATCGAACATGCTTAAAATGGCAAATCCTTGTTTAAGTAGAAAAAAGGTACCCAGTTTAAGGAGCGTTTAATTAATTTGGAAAAATTTGCGTGGATATCCCACCATCTCATGCGAATCAACTGTTAATATATCGATGCTTTTATCTTTAGATTAGAATGGACAATTATTTGTTGAATATAGGCACGAACCAGTGTTTTCTAGGCCTGCTAATATTGCTCGGTATATACACCTTGATATATCAAAGCCTGATTCCTGGTTATCAATAACGAGTGTCCTTTGGATGGAAACCCTTCAAAAGAAATGTTGTAGGCTATCTGTTGGACATTTTGGAGGGTTTTCTTGCACCTTTTCTTGTCAAAATTGACCAGAATCAGACTTATTGGAGAGCTTCCCTGCACCTTTTCTGGTCCAAATTGCCTAGAATCCAACAAATTACAAATGATAACTTACTTGCAGAGTTATTGGATTATGAACCAAGCAAAAACTAAAGGAAGAAATTTAATAACTTATGCTTTATCTCAAAACCTTTGTAAGGTAGCAAATAAGGGAACTGTTCAAAGCAAAACTCATAGAAAGGTTGTTTTGTTGTGTGGCACAGGTGAATTGGTTATTGAAGAAGATATAAGATATATTCTTTCTTGGTAAAAACATTTAATAACTTCTCTGTTAAATTATATGATCCTAGAATCCGGTAGATTACAAATGATAACTTACTTGCAGATTTATTGGATTATGAAAAAAGCAAAAACTAAAGGAATAAATTTAATAACTTATGCTTTATCTCAAAACCTTTGTAAGGTAGGAAATAAGGGAAGTGTTCAAAGAAAAACCCATAGAAAGGTTGTTTTGTTGTGTGGCACAAGTGAATTGGTTATCGAAGAAGATACAAGATACGTTCTTTCTTGGTGAAAAGATTTAAGAATTTCTATGTCAAATTATCTGATGTTAGTAATATTTATCAGGAAAATTAATTTATAAAGGATCAAATATCGGTTCTTTTAATTTTTCGTCTATTGGATGCTTTTTCATAAGCACTTCTTGATTGTTGTGATTTTAAATTACTTCAATTAAGTGCAAGGTATTGTTTATCAATGGGCCATTGGGATTCTTAATCCTCTTCACACAATATCACCAGTAGTCTCCACAAGAACACAAGCTATCCTTGAAATGATGGAAACGACTTATATCTCTAACAATGATTTCTCGCCCAACAATTTTAGAGATAAATTTGGTGGCATCATGGCGATCGCCATATATGTGAAGATTTTTTATTATCTGGATTGATGTACCAGGGGTTGTATTGATAAGCCCAAAAGCAATGACCAACTTCTCGCTGTGTCCACAGAGAATGTATTCTTTCTCTTCCTCCTCAACATCTTGCAACACAAAGTTTGTCTTAGGCACATATCCTCCCTCTTTCATCTGCCTAGCCATGCCCTCCAATGTGGCATGAATTTTGACTTCTTTCTTCTATGCTATTATTTCTTATGCCATTGCCTTACCTTCCTCCTCAACATCTTGCAACACAAAATTTGTCTTAGGCACATATCCTCCCTCTTTCATCTGCCTAGCCAAGCCCTTCAATGTGGCGTGAATTTTGACTTCTTTCTTCTATGCTATTATTTCTTATGCCATTGCCTTACGACGTTTCCTTTGCAACATGTGATGCAAATGCTAGTATTGAATCTAATTTAATATTTAATTTGCTATATTATAATATATTAACTCTAGATATATATGGAGGGAAGAACAAAGACATAGAGTGATAGAGGTGGAGAGATAGGGGGAGTGACAAGGGAGAGGAGGAGATACAATGAAGGAGAGGGTAGAGGAGGAATGAAGAGAGAGAGAGAGAAAGAGAGGAGTGAGAGAGGGAGAGAAGGAAAAGAGATGGGGGGGGGGGGGGGGGGGGGGGGGGCACAAAGATGGAATGGGAAGAGATAGTGACAAGGTTGGAGGGCATATAGAGAGAGAAAGAGGGGGGGGGAGAGATAATGACAAGGTTAGAGGGTAGAGAGAGAGAGATGGGGGAAGAGAGAGGGAGGTAGGAGAGAAAGGGAGAGAGGGGATGGACCATAGAGAGGACAACATAGGGAGGGGACATAGAGATGGAGTTGGAGGGAGAGAGAGGTAGAGAAAAAGAATAACATAAGGAGAGAAAAGGGGGGAGAGAGAGAAAGGGAGTAACAAGGGAGAGATAGAGAGAGAGTGTGTATTTTTGGGGTGAGATAGAGAGAAAAAGAAAGAGAGATGGAAGGAAGGGGGAGAAAGGAGAGAGGAGAGGGGGGTGGATATAGTGGTAGAGTTGGAGGGTGAAAAGAGAGGGGGGGGAGATAGAGTGAAGTCGGAGAGAAGGGGAAATAACCATAGTAAGAGAGAGAGGACATTATAGAGAGGAGAGAGGGATGAAGAGATATGGAGTTGGAGGGGAGAGAGAGGAGGTAGGTAAGAAGAAAGACATAAAGAGAGAAAAATGGATAGAGAGAGATAGAGGAAGAGAGGAGAGAAGGAGGGGAGAAAAATAGAGGGGGGGGGAGCAAGAGTAAGAGGGAGGGAGAGATATATAGATATGGAGAAATAGTGTGTATGCTTTGGGGCTGATATAGAGAGACAAATGAGAGCCAGAGGGAGATAGATATATAGATAGGTGGTGAAGAGAGGAAAGAAGAGAGAGGTAAACAGAGAGGGGGGAGGAACGAAGGGAGAGATTGATATATATGGAGACAGAGAGAGAGAGAGAGAGAGAGAGAGAGAGAGAGAGAGCATGTGTGCTTGGGTTGGTGATATAGAGAAACAAAGAAGGAGAGATGTAGGGATATATAGATATAGATGGAGGGGGGACAAAGGGAAGAAGATTTCTTGCATAAGATGCATTGATTTCAGTGTAAATGATGACTTTTCAACCTATTTAATTGCTTGCACTAGATGCATTGATTTTAGTGTAGATGTTGATTTCTAATTGTATTTGATTGTTTGTACTAGATGCATTGATTTTAGTGTAGATGATTATTTATAATCCTATTTGATTGTTTGCTCTAGATGCATTGATTTCAATGTAGATGACGATTTCTAATTCTATTTGATTTCTTGCACTAAATGCATTGATTTCGATGTAGATGTTTATTTCTAATTATATTTGATTGCTTGCACTAGATGCATTGATTTCACTCTAGATCTTGACTTATAATCTTATTTAGTTGCTTGCATTAAACGCATTAATTTCAATGTAGATGTTTTCTAATCCCATTTGATTGCTCGCTTTAGATGGATTGGATGTTGTTAATCTTAAGACTGTAAATTATTAAAAATATTATGCAAGAATAGATGGAAGGGAGAGAGAAGGAAGAATATTTCTTGCACTAGATCCATTGATTTCAGTGTAGATGATGTTTTCTTAGAATTCTACTTAATTTCTTGTACTAGATGCATTGATTTCATTATAGATGTTAATTTCTAATCCTTTTTTATTACTTGCACTAGATGCATTTATTTTAGTGTAGATTTGGATTTCTGATCCTATTAGATTTCTTTCACTCGATGCATTGATTTTAGTGTAGATGTTGATTTATAGTCTCATTTGATTACTTGCATTAGATGCATTGATTTCAGTGTAGATGTTGTTTTCTAATCTTATTTGATTGCTTGCATTAGCCACATTAGATGTTGTTAATATTGACATTGTAGATTATTAAGAAAAAATATTTTCAAGATATATAGTAATACCTAAAATGACACTATTAAGAATTAATTAGCTGTCAAAAGTTGAAATACATAAAATTAAAATGAAATAGATGTGCATAACCAACCCTCCTTCAAAGTTGAAATTAATCCTTGATAAGACTATCTCCCTTCTACATCACCAGCTTATTACGGATAGACAATTACATATACTCAAAATTGCTAACAGATAATTGCATATAACAATGTATTCATAATATTTATAAGAGGAAAATATATATTTATAAACATTTAAAACAAATTAAAATATTCTTGAAGGAGATGTGATAATTGTTTTGAGAAACAAATAATGTAAAGATTTTATATTTCTAGCCACTCATTAAAAAAAAAAACATTATTTCTTGACTTTGTTGCATACACTGTAGATAAAAAATTATCAAAATATTATTGAAGGAAATAAATTATTTGAAACATTAGCAAAGAAAAAAATTATTTCAAGAGTAATCTTGACGCAATAAATTATTAAAACTACTCTTAAAGATATATTTAGTAATACCTGGAGGGACACTATTGATAACTAATCAGTTGTTAGAAGTGGTGATACCTAAAATTAAAATTAAATGAAATAGACATGCAGTATCAATCCTCCTACAAACTATTGATAAGATTGTCTCCCTTCTTCATCACCAACTAATTAGTAATAGACAATTAGATACACATATAAAAATATAACACAACAACTGTAACATTCAAAAATATTATCATCTAAATCCAAACACATAAACACACAAACCACTCAAAGCATAAAACAAAGATGTACAAACCATTCAAGGCAAGCAACACAGACAAAATTAAAGAAGAGAATATATGGTCATGCTAAGAAAATAAAACATAATGTAAATTTTGAAGTTAACCTCCAACACATACATAATAATGATAATCTAAAAATGTGACATTGTTGCCCTCAACTGGAACTAGCTTAGATCCATCTTAACTTCGGACCTATCAAGCGCCAAGATGCATCAAATCTCTCATGCTTCAAACCTCATTTTTGAGTGCAAAATTTGAGGAAAGGTGCATCAAATTTCTCAGGTGCAAACCTCATTTTTGAGTGCAAAACTTGAGGAAACATTTGCACCTCCATAGATTTGATCCCTCTCGACCCTTTATAGATTGGGAGTTAAGATAGATCTTTATACATTTAGCTCAATTATTTAATTTGAGATTAAATTAATTCCTCCCCTATTTTTTACCTAGTCAAAAGTAGTTGTTTCCTTGATCTTTATACATTTGACGTCAAAACTAGTTGTTTCCTTGGATCTTTATACATTTAACTCAATTATTTAAATTGAGATTCAATTAATTATTCTCCTACTTCTTACCTAGTCAAAAGTAGTTGTTTCCTTTTCCTTATAGTTATTAGAAAGACTCGTCTTTCTATTTAACCTACTGTCATGATCTAATTCTTCATCTTGTCCTAATGATGAACCACACTAGCTCGTTAGAAACTTGTCCACCAAACTTTTCTAATGTGATTTCTACAGAAAGTGTTTCAAATATTCTAAATAAATAATTATTATAATCAAAATTAAATTTGATATAGAAAACCCTCAAATAATTTTGTGTGATTAGAATTTATTTAATATTAAAAATTAAGTTTACACATTAATAGTTAAATACATTCAAATTTCTAGATGTTGGATAAGATTAAACATCTTCCACATAAAATTCTCTTAATATAAATAAGTGTGAAAATATACAATCTCCTTTTTAAATATATATTAAATTTGTAAAGAAAAACTCACTAAAATGCAAAAATGTTTAAACAATTTATTTAAAATTATATTATATATTTACTTTACACTTTCCTGACTTATTTTCGTGGAGTAATTTATTGTATGCTTTTTTCACTAGAATTTGACAACATAAATTGTGACCAGATTACAATGTTTTATTTAAATCAAATTCTAACATAAATTGTGACCAGATTACAATGTTTTATTTAAATTATACTTGATGACAGTATTGATGAGATTGTGTAAACATAACAATTTAAAACTACACTTTTTTGAATTTGTAACCAAATATTGGGAAAATTGTGAAAAAAAAAAAAAACAAGAAGAAAAAACCAAAAATTACTATTTACTTTCAAGCTTCCACATATAATCTTCAAAATGTCTAGAATGAATGTATTTAACAACTTTTATATTTAAAAGGGTAAAAAGTTTCTTTGTTGTCAATTTTTTTAGGCACAATTGATAACTTTGTAAAAATTACTATGATATTTAACAAGTTTTACTTTTAAAAAGATAAAAAGTCTCTTTGTTATTAATTTTTTTAGACATAAATAATAACTTTGTAAAAATCAGTGTTACTATTCTACTAGTAGTAAAACTACTTCATAAATGACATATGAACCAACCTACATAAATAATGAACCATACAACTTAAGTTAAATTCATTTCACTTATCATATATTTTTAACAAATATTAAATTTATAATTAAAAAATGAAGTATTAGATTAGAAATATAAATCTATTATTATAAAATAGATATATTTTTAAAATAAGATAAGATATACTTTCAAAACCAAGCATTTATTAACTAAAAACACAATCAAATAAAGTTAAGTAAAAACGTGATGATATATTATATAAAAATAATGTAACTAAAATATTAATTTATCAAATTAATAATTAATTATTAATTTGATAAATTAATTTAAGTTTGAGTATTAATGTACCATTAAATTAAATATTAAACGATTGGAGATTATTTCATTATTCGTTAAAAGAACACAAACTTGTGCAACGCTCCGTTCCCATGAAGGACATTCTGGTGGTAATGGCCCAATAGGTGTGGAGAATTTGATCGTTGTCGCTGTCAGTCGGAGCGAGCCTGGTGTTCATGGTTGTGTCAAGCTTCCCGGTGCCGCTGAAGCGCGTAGTCTATGGAGGTTATAATCCTATGGAGGTTATAAATTTGCTCCGAAAATAATGGGATTGTCGTTAAGATTTTGATACAATCTGCTAGAAATTTTGAGCAATCTAAATTATCTCTATAAAATTTGTGCACTGGGTGTTTATAAAAATTAACAGTTAAATAGTCGTTTGAAAAAAATAAAATAAAATATTAAATTCAGATACCAGTTTTTTGTCATCCGACAAATTTGCTGGTAGGTAGACAACGCTCCGTTCCCATCAAGGACATTCTGGTGGTAATGGTCCAATGGGTGTGGTGTGGAGAGTTTGATCGTTGTCCCTGTCAATAGGAACGAGCCTGGTGTTCATGGTTGTGTCAGGCTTTCCAGTGCCGCTGAAGCGCGTAGTAGTCTATGTAAGTTTTAAATTTGCTCCGAAAATAATAGGATTCTTGTTAAGATTTTGATAAAAATTGGTAGAAATTTTGAATTATTTAGATTATTTTTATAAAATTTGTGACCATGATTTTTATCGAGAATAAGAATAAAAACTGAAAAAAAATTCAGACAACGCCCTGCTGAAGTTGTTGAACCAGGCTTTGCAACCTACAGATGAGCGTACATCATTAAATTTCCTCTGATGTCACATGGTTTAGTTTGATTCGTATTAAAAATAAGTTAAAAGTTTGTTGAATTGAATCGCTAAGCATACTAACAACGTCTATAAGAAAATGATGTTGTCTTATCTCGTTTTCAAGTGGCCACTACAAAGAACGGTCCACTCTTCATAACATAATAAGTGAACACACACTTTCTTTTAGGGAAGAAACCAAGAATAAGATGCATATGGTGGGAATCGTTCTTATAACTGTAATTGTAACTTATAACTGTAATTATTAAGGTGACGATATTTTTAAAATCAGCATAGATTTATTTTAAATATGGATCTAATATCAGCCTAGAGAGAGTGCATTTATTTATTTGGTATGGATGAGAAGGACATCAATTTATGAAGATAAGAGAGGATAAGGATCAAACCTCGAGTGCCTAGTCTTGTTTCTTGATTTCATTTGGGAGAATAATCCTCGTTGGTCGATGGTGGGCTTATGGTTTTGGTAATCTAAGCATTAGAACTATTGGTGTGAGCAAGCTGAAGGAACTAGAATTCAGGGTTCATTCTCATTGATGGTTGCTAGAGGCATGCTCTGCAAGGGGATCATGGTTGGTGTTCAACCCATTTTGTGTAGATAATTATTAGGGGATTCGCAAGTCTATCCATGCAACTTTCCATTGGGTGGCATATGAAGTTGGTTTGGGAATTTTAGGTTCTGAATCTCTGGTTTTCATTAGCTCTTGGGTTGTAATCTTACTTCAAGGTCTCGTGTTCATTTCCTTTCGGATTTTAGTGAGGGGCTTCCGTGGTAGCCACAAGTTTTGGGTTTAGAGTTTTGTTCGAAGAACTCCTTTCGTACTCTATAGGGTTTGGTTTGGTTCTTGGGTGGTTAACATAGGGGCATTGAAGCTTGTGGGTGGTTGTGCTCTTTGAGGTTTTGTAGCATGTTTTCCCTTTCTTAGTTGTTAGGGGGTTCAATCTTTATTGGAGATGAGTCTTCGAAGGAGGTAATAGATCTTTCTTTTTCAATTTTTATGTCGTATGTTCAGTCAGGCTCAATTGCTTAGGGTTATTGTGATGACTTAGCTTGTTGTTTTCTTGGTTGTGTTAGTTTTGGTTCCACCTTGGTATTTTATCGCTCTGTAGGTAGAGTATCTCATCGCAAGTGTTCGGAGTTAGGCCTTGATTCTACCATGTCATCGACGTAGAGGGCAAAGATTAGATGGGGAGGTGGTGGTCGTTCCCATCCTAGCGAACGTGGTGCTCGTGTTGCTCGTCTATTTGCCTACGACTTGGCCACCACCTTTTTCAATGTTGTTCCATCGCAAACATGTAGAAAAAACCATATGCTTGAGGCTTACGTTGGGGTCAAAACATAATCACTTTCAAATTCAAAACTTATGGATGACATGTTGACATGGATGCCTAACATTGGGCACACCAGGGGAAGGAAGAATGTAATGTCCCCTAATAATAATAATAATAATAATAAATAATATAATATTAAAATATAAGCAAATAAATAATAAACAATAAAAAAAGATAATAATAGTAAATAGATACTAAATAATAATGAAATATAATAATAACAAATAATTAAAATAGTAAATAACAATAGCAAATAATTAAAAATAGTAAATAACAATATTAGAGCTCTAAATAAGTATATATAAACGTAAAACTATAAAATAGTAACAAAAAGTAAAATAAAATAAGAAAGAGTTAACTAAGAGAACTATAAAAATAGAAAAAATAAGTAAATTTATCAAAAAGCAAAAATGAATGAAATAAGAAATAAATAAATTAAGAGAAAATTTAACTTAAGTAAAACTTAAAATAAAACAAATAAAAAGGTTGCATGTTGAAACATGGAATGTGTGCATGCGGTTCCCTTTCCAATGTTTGGTCTATTTAATAGACGATGAGGAAGATGAGAGATCATTCCATCATCCATTCTCTTGGGATAAAATTGTTGTGAGACAAAGGATTACTTGGAAGTTGTACGTTGATTGAGGGCTCGGGGATGGCCAGTTGTAGAAAAATTTTATGCAGCTGAGCCTATGGTTGGGTGGAGATTCGTTCCCAAAACTTTGTTGCAGTTAACGAGCTTTAAATAGCGTTCAACTCCAAAATTATAAGTAAGGAATGTCATCGTTACAGGTAAGTTGTCTTTACTTCTATTTCTCAAAAATTCTATGCTAATTAGTTGAATAAAAACATGTTCATTGTAAATCACATAATTAATGTAATTATTTGTATATTTTAATTTTGGGATTGTTACATATAGTATCGTAAGAGTTTCAACTGTATGTGATCTTTAGGGAAAAAATTGAAAAAAGAAAAAATACTTAATCAAATTTATTAATAATTTGCTTATTTATCAATAATTTAGTCAAATATATTTAAAAAATAAAAATTCATATAAAATTAAAATTATATATATATATATATATATATATATAATTATTATATAATTATTAAATAAATAACATTTCTAAATAAATAAAAACTTTTTTATTATGAAATATAAAATCCATGCACTTTGTTTCGCACGTAAAAATCTACTAATATAAAAAAATATATATATTAATGCTATATGCATGATATTGCATGCTTACATATTTTAAATACATTCTAAGTCTTAAAAAAGAAAAGTCGAATCCCTTTATATGATCGTTTGGCACGTAAGAATCTACTAATATAACAAAAAAAAAATAGTGATGTTATATGCATGATATTGCATGCTTACATATTTTAAATATATTCTAATTTACCAAAAGAAATCGAGTCACTTTATATGATCGTTGTTACATGCATGATATTACATACATGCACATATTTCAAATATATGTTGAAGCTTAACAGTGTGAAGCAAATTATCTAAAAAATGAAACACAACAGAATAAAACAAAACATACACACAGTACACAGTGATTAACGTGGTTCACCCAACCAATCTGGGCTACGTCCACCAAACATAGGCATCGGCAATTTCTTATTATCAATCAGGAGATTACAATAATTAAATTAAATCCTCACACACTCTACGTACACCAATATCTGTACAGACAGCTATTTTATAGCTAAGAGAATCTAACCAACTCATAAATCCTCTTACAACAAATATAGGCAGCATTAACTCTCTCCCAACAAAATAGAGCTAATATAGCAACACAATCTTATTGTTGTCACCTACTGAGATTTTTGCCCATTTTACCAAAACCGAAAATCTCAACAATCTCCACCTTGACAACAATTAGCCTGATACCCTGTTTGTTTATTTCTTTTATTTTCTCTGCAAGCCAAGAGAAGCCAAACACCAATGTAGCTTCTCTAACAAAACTGGTTTTGTGAAAATGTTTGCACAATTCTCCTTTGTAGGCACCTTTTCAAGAGAGACTCCCCTTTCAGTCGTAACCTGTCTTACAAAATGGTACTTTATTGGTATATGCTTTGATTTACTATGGTAGGCCGGGTTTTTAGCCAAATGTATTGCACTTTGACTATCGCAAAGTAACCTGAGACTGTACTGTGTCCTACCAAACTCACCAAGCAAACATTTCAACCAGATCGCTTCTTTGCAAGCATGAGCAGCAACAATGTATTCTGCTTCAGTAGTGGATAAAGAAACAATATTTTGTAGCTTTGACATCCAGCTAATAGCTCCACCTACAAGAGTAAAGACATACCCTGATGTTGACCTTCTCTTATCCAAATCTCCTGCAAAATCGGAATCAACATATCTGTAAACAAATTCACTACTCTTATTGTAAGTGATACAATAACTACTTGTGCTTCTCAAATACCGAAGCACCCATTTCACTGTTGACCAGTGTTCTTTCCCTGGATTTGCCATATACCTGCTGACAACCCCAACGACATGTGAAATATCTGGTCGAGTGCAAACCATCGCATACATCAAACATCCTACTACATTGGCATATGGAATCCGAAACGTATATTCCTTTTCTTCATCTGTATTAGGACATAAACTAGAAGAAAGCTTAAAATGGGAAGCTAAAGGGACTGACACAGGTTTCACATTGTTCATACCAAACCTCAAGAGTATCTTCTCAACATACTTTTGTTGTGATAGCCACAACTTACCATTGCTCCTGTCTCTGAAAATATCCATGCCCAAAATTTGTCTTGCTCCTCCTAGATCTTTCATATCAAACGTCCTTGCCATTTGAGTCTTCAACCTGTTGATTTATTCTATGCTTTTGCTTGCTAAAAGCATATCATCAACATACAACACTAAGATAATGAACATGCCATTACTTAATTGCTTAAAGTAAACACAATGACCATATTCGCTTCTTATATATTTTTGACTCAACATGAAAGAATCAAATTTCTTGTACCACTGTCTAGGCGATTGCTTCAGACCATACAATGACTTCTTGAGCCTGCAGACAAATTTCTTATTGCGATGTTGAACAAACCCTTCCGGTTGTTCCATAAAAATTTCTTCATCTAAATCTCCATGTAAAAAAGTAGTCTTAACATCTAGTTGCTGTAACTCTAAATCAAACAAAGCAACTAATGCTAACACAATTCGAACTGAAACTATTTTAACAACTGGTGAAAAAATCTCATGAAAGTCAATGCCTGCTTTCTGAGAAAACCCTTTTGCAACCAGCCTAGCTTTGTACCTGTCTTCTGTATCTTTCACACCCCGTTTCACCTTCAAAACCCATTTACATCCCACAGTTTTCCTGTCTTTCGGAAGCTCAACCAGATCCCACGTGCCATTCTTACCTAAGGCCATCATTTCTTCCTTCATAGCTGCTTTCCATTTATCATTGTTGGAACCTTCTATAGCTTCCTGATAGCACAGAGGTTCATCGTCATTAGCGATAAATGCAACTGAAGTAACATAATCATCATACCTTCTCGGAGGGCATTTGATTCTTGTAGACCTCCTTAAGGATGTTTTTGGCGCTGCCTCCATTTGCTGACTACCATCTGTAGGAACTTCTTCATGACCTGCATCTGAAACCTGTTCATGATCTACATCTGAACCCTGTTCATAATCTGATTTTGAAACTTGTTCATGACTAGTATCTGAACTATGGTCATCATGACTATAATTAGAAGTAATATCAAACTGAATGTGCTGAAAATCAGATACATCATCCTGTTTCAATCTACTATCTACATCTAACTGTACAAGAGAGGATTCATTAAACTTTACATCTCTGTTGATGATGATTTTGTGGGTAGTAGGATCCCACAATCTATATCCCTTTGTTCCATCACCATATCCAACAAAGATATACCTTGTTGACTTTGGATCTAACTTAGTTCATTGATGTTTAGGCACTAGAGCATATGCATCACAACCAAACACTGAGTTTAGAATAATCGCAAGGGTGACCTTTCCATACCTCTTGAGGAATATTGCAACCTATCGCCATTGATGGTGATCGATTTATCACATAACAAGCTGTAGCCACCACTTCTGTCCATAATTCCTTCAGCAAACCGGCGTTACTCAACATACTCCTTGCTCTCTCTAAAAGAGTCCTATTCATGCGTTCTGCAACCCCATTTTGTTGAGGAGTATAAACAATGGTCTTATGTATCTCGATCCCTGCATCCTTGCAATAGTTTTCAAACTCTTTGGAGGTAAACTCACCACCGTTGTCAGTTCTTAAAAAATTTATCGTTCTACCAGTGATGTTCTCTACCAATGCTCTAAACTGCTTAAAAACTGTAAAAACATCAGACTTCCTTTTCAACATGTAGACCAACACCTTCCTAGAAAAATCATCAATAAACGACACAAAATATGACGAGCCACCATATGAAGTTGTGGGGGCTGGACCCCAAACATCTGAATGGATATAATCAAGTATTCCTTTACTAGTATGTTTGCTTGTTTTAAATTTTTGCTTACTTTGTTTTCCAAACAAACAATGTTTACAGAAGTCTAACTTTCCAGATCTTAGATTAGAAAGTAACTTGCGATCAACCAAAATTTTTAATCCTCTTTCGCTCATATGGCCCAACCTTTGATGCCATAGGTGAATGGAACTAGTGTCATGTTTAGACACCATAGACACATGATCTGACTGTTCTTCCTTCTAACTAAAATAGATTTCCTACCTTCTTAGCTTTCATTACTAGTAAAATACCTTTGTAAATTTTCATTACTCCACCTTGAATTACAGTTTTATATCCATTTGTATCAAGCGCTCCTAGTGATATTAAAATTTTCCTTAAACCTGGTACATGTCTTACATCAGTTAACAATTTGGTTGTGCCATCAAACATTTGCAGCTGTATACTTCCTATTCCGACAATATTGCATGTGACATCATTACCCATGTAGACGACTCCATCATCAACTGATCTATACGTCTTAAACCATTCTTTATGAATACACATGTGGTTTGATGCCCCGGAATCTAACAACCAATGTTGATCATGTTTTGACAGATTAACTGACAATACTTCATCACTCATACCCGAACCAGATGTCGGTCCTGTATCTCTGGTGTTTGCTTCCTTCTTTTCTGTTGAAGAGGCTTCTTTAGCAGCTTGTTGTCGCTTCCAGCAGTCCTTCTTCAGATGTCCAGCCTTGCCACAATGCCAGCACCTCACCTTCTTCTTTCCTTTAGACTTTGATCTCGAGTCGTTGTGCTTACCCCCGGAGTGTCTTTCTCTAGAACGACCTCTAGCCATCATTACTTCTGATGTAGAGGTGTCTGCATTCGACCTCTTCCTTGTCTCCTCAGACAACAAAGCTCCAATAACATCATCAAACTCAAGGATGTCTGTAGCACTAAAGCTTATGGAAGTAACAAAATGATCCCATGATTCAGGCAATGAACACAATAGAGTTATTGCCTTATCCTCTGAATCAAATTTGACTTCTACACTTTCTAATTGCACCATTAGAGTATTAAAAACATTCAAGTGATCAGTAATCGATGTACCTTCCTTCATCCGCAAACCGTATAGCTGATGCTTCAGGAGAATTTGATTTGTCAAGGATTTCGTCATGTAGAGCTTCTCAAGCTTCGACCACAGGCCTGCAGCGGTTTTCTCTGACACGATTTTGAACAGAACATCATCCGCCAAGCACAGTCGAATTCCGCTCAGAGCTCTACCATCCAACTCATTCCATTCATCCTCTATCATGGGAGCAGGTTGTCTGTTTCTCCCCAACAGTGCTTTTTCCACGCCTTGTTGCACCAGCATATCATGCATCTTTACCTTCCAGATCTCGAAGTTGTTTTTGCCATTAAACTTCTCAATTTCAAAACGAGCACTCTGAGTTCTCACCATATTGTATCAACCAAAAAAAAATCTCCAATACTAACTTGTTAATCAATCAAATAAAGATCTAACATTGAATGCCTTTGCCTTCTACTGTACTGACTGTATTTTATCAACAAAGTTGCTCTGCCGTACAAACTGCAAAATTAAAAGATAGAAGCGAATAACAAAAAAAAAAACGCAGTTTTTTACCAGATGACTCTCTCTTGGCGCTCCTTAGGGGTCTTAGCGCGTCCTCCACAGCAGATCACCCGCGCTGGAAGCAAAATAGCTTAGAGTCCCGAAATTGGCGTGACTTTACCCGTCGGATCCGCGCTAATTGAGATTCTGGCGCTTTGGCGCGACTAACAGACTCGGACCCGCGCTAATTGGCATGGCTGTTCTTTAATTATCCGTGCTAACCCGCGTTCTGCTGTTTCCTGGTGCGACTGTTTCGCTGAAACCCGCGCTAATCTTTAAAAACGTGGAAAAAAAAAAAAAAAAACTCCACCTGCAGCGGCGCTGTCACACTCATGGACCCGCTCCAACTCGCTCTGATACCACTTGTTGAAGCTTAATAGTGTGCAACAAACTATATAAAAAATGAAACACAACAGAATAAAACAAAACATACACACAGTACACAGTGATTAACGTGGTTCACCCAACCAATCTGGGTTACATCCACCAAACATAGACATTGGCAATTTCTTATTATCAAACAGGATATTACAATAACTTAATTAAATCCTCACACACTCTACGTCCTCCAATATCTGTACAAACAACTATTTTATAGCTAAGAGAATCTAACTGACTCATAAATCCTCTTACAACAAATATAGGATGCATTAATTCTCTCCCAACAAAATAGAGCTAATATAGCGACACATCTTATTGTTGTCACCTTCTGAAATTTTTGCCGATTTTACCAAAACCGAAAATCTCAACAATATATCAGAATTTCGTTCAAAAGAATAAAGTAGTCTCCTCCTAGCTATAACTTCTTTTAAAATTACAATTTTATGAAAGTAAGAATATAGAAAATCAAAAGTCTATAAAATGTTTCAGAGTTCACTACTAGAGTGTTTGTTGCGGTCGGTCATGGATTATTGACTTTGGGTTTGAGATTGTGTGGTAGTATTCTTTGCTTCCTAACATGACCATATTAGCTTCCATCGTTAACAGGTACAAAGTTTTGTATATATTATCTGCGTAAAAAGTAATCATATTAATGGCTTTATCAGTATTCTTTAAACCATATTAAGGAATGTGAATTAGAACAATTATTGGACCTTAATCACATACGTTATAATATCTTCCTAGCAATTCAAATATTAATGAATTCATAGAATATTTGGGAAATATTAATGTAAAACCAAAAAAAAACGAGCTACAATCCTGATTTTTAAGCCGTTATAAGCAACTTAAAATAACTTAGAGAAATGGTTCTCTGTAGGTTCTTTGTTGGCAAAACAAACAAACAAAAATTAAATGTTGCAGGCGGATATTGACCCAGAACCCCGGAACCAATGTGGTTGCCATTTTGCGTAATTAATAAGGTCAGTCTAACTTCAATCAGAAGAATTAGTCACTAAAGCGTACGATTTTTTTGGAAAGGTTTCTATTATAAGACTAAGAGAAAGCTTTATAGACGTTTATGAAGATTTGTGGAAAAGTCCAAAAGTTTTTTTATATCTTAAAATTAAAGACCATACTTGTGCTAGTTTTTTTTCAAGCTTTGAAAACAAAGGTTTATGCAAACTTTATAAAGGTTTATTAATAGATTATAAAAGGCTTCAATAAGGTTATTCAAAAGCGTTGTTTTATTTTTTTTTATTTTTTAAAAGTTGGAGATATTAAAGTATATTGAAGAAAGTGTTTTAAAATATTTTGTAGGCAGATTTTTTTTGAAGTGTTCTTCTTTAATTCGAAAGAAAATTTAGGGATTTGCAAAAAAGTTTGTTTATTTGTAAATTTATGACGGTTTGTTCAATCGGTTCAGTTCCGAACATTAAAGTATCAAGCGAATGGAAATACATGGAGTCAATTCTCCTCGAGCTAAGATATTTGCCAAAATAATTATATGTGACCTGCAAGATAATTGCCAAGATATTATAATGGACCAAGTTTGGTTTATTAATATGTTTAAATATATGATTTTAGAATTATAAATTTGTATTATGTTAGATAAAGTTTTGGGTGGTAAGGAATTAATAATTTAGTTAAAGAATATATTTCATCCACTTTGTTTATAAACAAAGGGAATTAGCATGTAAAAAAAAGTGAGTCTTTTCATTGAACTCAATTTACATAAATTTCAATAGGATTAAAAATTGGCTATTTTATTTAAAGGTGGACGTGTTTGCTAATGACAATTAAAATCTTTACATGGTTATTGATCTTTTGTTTTATATATATTTTTAATGATATCTTATTGAAAGTATTTTGTCAACAACAATTATCAATTAATATTTAGTGCATTAAGTATAAAATAAACATAAAAAAAAATTAATTAAATTTTCAATAAGTATTTTTTTTATATCTTAAATGGCAAAGAAATAAATTATGAAGTTAATGAGAAAATTCTTAACATGAAGTGTAAGAAGGAAATTTAATAGAAACTCTATAACAAGGCCATGAGAATAATTATGCACAAATTGACAAGAAGAATCCCAACTGGAATAAGGGTAAATATATAAGAGAAGAGATCAAGTGGGAACTTGATGAGATAAGAAACTATTTTTAGGATGAACAATGACGATTACAAAAGTGATGGATAAATCCCTAGGATTCAACATGCACTCATGTAGGTGGATTAAGCATGACAAAGGACTTAATCCAACATGAAAACCTTTCACGCAGTTTGGTTGTGATGTCGCACTCTTTTTCTTTTAATTTGGTTTAAATTTTTGTGATAAAAGTTTGAATGAGAGTCAACACCTAATTCTAGACTAAAATAATCTAGAAGCATAAGGATGTGGTTGCTAGGGTTTAGTAGAAGTCATGTTTATTAGTGAGCATACATCATAATTTTCCCAGTAGAAAATAAATTTTAATATATTATTAGTTTTGGAAATTATTATAATTATATAATATAGTGTAATAATGGTATATTTTTCAATTTCAATAATAAACCTTTATTACAATTTTTCTTGTGATATATTATTATTATATTAAAAATAATATATATATATATATATATATATATATATATATATATATATATATATATAATTTATATATTTAAAAAAATAATAATAAGTTATATTCGTCATAAAGTTCATTATTAAAGAATTTATCACAATAAACCTGCCTATCATGTTTTATTAATGTTTTAAAAATGTTTATAAAGATAAAAATCATATTGTGAAACCAAGGGCACTTTGCTAGGGTTTTTGACCTCTCTATTTTTTATTCATTGCAACTTGACAACATATACCTATTACGACTTCCCTTAATCATGGTAGGTGCAACCTCTTCAGAATATTAACCACTGATAACTAAGAATGAGCACCATTGATAACTAAGAATGAGCATTGCTAGAGGGAGGGGTGTGAGCCTTTCTTACTGAAATATTTTTTGAGGAAACAACGCCTTTGAACCATTTCCGTGTAGCGAGAATTAAGGCCACGGTAAATATTAGGAGAAGGCGAACATTTTGCCGCTAGGAACATAATGTCAATCCTAGTTCAAGAGCAAATTCCTTCCAAAATCTAAAAATATCCAAAAACAAGGTAAGATGCACCAAACTTCATAGTTAGATATAATATACAAAATACTATTCTCTCATCTATTTGTTTATTGATATCTAGCCCACTAAAAGGGACTTAGTCACTTGGATTCAATATAAATGAGAACTTAAAGGTCATATGGACCTAAGATCCTTCCAAAATCTAAAAATATCCAAAAACAAGGTAAGATCCACCAAACTTGATAGTTAGATATAATATACGAAATACTATTCTCTTATCTATTTGTTTATTAATATCTAGCCCACTAAAAGGGAATTAGTCACTCGGATTGAATATAAATGAGAGCTTAAAGGTCATATGGACCTAGAATTAGGCATCAAGGATTTCTTTATGGATATCTTCAAGAATTTCGAGAACCAGGCCATAGTTTTTGAAAATGATCCATATTTTTTCAATAATGTTGGGTTATTCATGATATTATGGGAAGATAAAAACTGCTAAGAAAGAGAACAATTTTTGGTCGCATTGGTATGTGTGTAAATGTTCTTGTTATCTAAAGAGTTATGGGATCCAAAAATCCTTGAGGGGATAGGAAATATAATTGGCTCCTTGTGAAGTTCTCATAAGTTACAAGAATAGGGTGCTACATTTCCTATGGCAAAATATGTGTATATATGAACATCTCTCAACCATTTCTAGAATCTATTGAAATCTCATATCAAGATGAAGTCTAGAAACAAACCTTTGATGATGAACATGTGTCCTTTTGCCTTTGTCATTGTCATTTGTATGAGTGTGGTCATCTCTTCTAAGACTACATACTTCTCCATGTGGAGCCCAAGAAAGAATCCCAACAAACAAACTCATAAGGATTTTTAGAAGAAAAATAACTAGATGAAGAAACCAAACACTCAAAAATTATCCAACCAAATGAAAATGATACTATTGAGTCCAAAAATAAGTTCTCAATTCTTACTGTACAGGAAGAAGAGCCCGATTTTCCAGAAGACATTATGAATCTAGACCCAAGCAAAGAGGGAATACAACAAAAGGTAGCATCATAGAAAAGGATAACTTTGGAAGATAATCAAGGAATCCAAGCATAGGTTGAAGAAATTATGTCTCATGTTTTATTGGATGATCTATATAACAACTGCAAAGCTGCAATCATTTGAACAACAAAGTTTAGCCTTCAATGTGTATTTTGGAAAATGAGCATTCACATAAGTTGTATTCTAATCTACAATTCAATAGTCTTGCATTGTGTGCCTTTTTTAATGCAAATGAGTAAATTTCAACAATGATTCCTCTTTGATATGTTGTAACATTCCATTTCCTTGATATGGTCAAAGTGGATGAAATCTGCCCATGGATATTACCATGGTACTTACCCATGGTATCTTCCCTTGGTATTTGCCTTCATTTTTCAAGGGAATACAATAAAATAAGGTTTCTAGAGAGTTCATCAAGCTTGTAAAATGGGATAGGAGTCAGTGGGATCATCGTGAGTTTGTCTATATTATTGTGTTTTTGTGAGAACTTGGCTTGGTGAGTTCCAATTCGATCCCATGGAGGAAAACCCCATGGGTGTAATTTGTTTGGTGGATCCATCCAGGGTCCACGATTGTGATTCATTGTCTCTGTTTTCTCTTTTGATGAGAAATTGTGCATGTCATTACAGGGGCTCCAATCTTATTTGAATGGGCATGTACCTTTGTTTCCAACTATTAATACAAATAAGAAGCTGCATTTTTCAAATCCCTTGTGTTCAATGTTTTTGATTGCACGCATTTTTAATTCGAACGCTAAAGTGTTGCAAATCTATTAAAATTTTTAACATTTGGTATCTTATAGTGGTATCAAAGTTGTGCATCCTGTCATCCTAAGGGTTTTATGTAGGGAAATTCAGTGGGATTTATTCTCACCCTAACCGACATTTCCATCTTCGGTGGTGTTTAATATCACCCTAGTTGGTGTCTTTTGGAAGTTCCTACTTCCAATTAGAGGAACATATCTTGATGTATATTAGGGCACAAGCTTTTACAAATAAAAATATAAAAATAAAATAAAAATAAGATAGAGGCATTTTTCTGGGCTTTTTGGCTCACAAATATTTCCTGTCAGATGTTGAAGAATGTCTCATGTTGAATAAGGCCACGATTTGTTGAGATTTGAATCATTGCAAAGAGGGCGTTGATTTATTGTATATCTCTCGAAGCAAGTTGATCATTATCTGTTGTGATGGTGGGAGAGAACAATAATTCCAAATTGCAAGGCTCAATCACGTAGGGATCATAGGGTCAAAAGGAAAAAATTCACAACATGAGAGGCATATAGTGGGCCGAGAAAGATCACAAGATGATCCAATAATTGTTAGATGTCATTATATGAAGTTGAGTCATATATTTGCAGAGGCCGATAATCTTAATAACTGTTGCAGTGGGAACATTAGAGGTTGCAGTTCCATCAGATTTGGAGGGCACTCCAACACCATAATTCGTTGTGTGCACCACCTGGAGCTTGAGGAGAAAGTATTGGTAAGGAGTAAGTATTGTTTGTAGTATCAATAATGTGAAGGTCGAGAGGCCATCTCTTTGTCATATCATAGTGCTGAGCATAAGTCACACAGGAGCGCATGTGCAAATAGTGGAGGTCAATGCTCTTTGTATTCATTGAGGTTGATCTATTGTTAAGGTCGACAGACCATGTTTTAAGTGCATAGAGTTGTGTAGCCATATCCCTCTAAACACTAGAATTTTAAGGTCCATAAGCCTTTCCTTATTCATACCATTGGGAGCTAAGAAGTGATCATTATTTACAAGTTAGCCATGAAGGGGCATAGGCACATTAATCTCATGGAAGTTTGAAGGACCTCCAATGTGGAACAATCCAAAAGCGATTGCTAGAGGCTGCATTTCAGTTTTACAGACAAAGTTGAGGAAGAAGTAGCTGCAGAAGCATTATCATAATGACTTGGGGCGCTAGTTAGGTTTTCCATTGGCAATGCAATATGGAAAAGTATGGATGAACGAATAGAAACAATGCTTTTGAGTTATGCAAGAATGCAACAAAATACAAATATAAACATAAACAAAAAAATAGAAATAAAACTTCATTCATTAATATCAAAGAACTTAAATATGCTTACATATGGAATGGAAATAAACTAGCTGGGGTGATCGCAGCTTATCTCTAAGAAGAGATGTGGCTAATATATGCCTCTTAACTATGTTACAATGAGGCTCAAGGGCCTTTATATTATTGAACATCAAAGAAAATCCTAAACAACCAAAACTCTAACCCTAGGAGATGAAAAACCAAGAGTTTGTGGGCCCTGTTAGGGTTAGTTAGGCATCCAACTTCCCGGGGTTGTAGCTTGGTCATATGATATTCATTTGGCACATATGATACCTAATTCTAAATATCTCTCTATGTAATATAAGATTTGTGGCACAAGCTTATTGCAAACCTATAAAAGAAGCCATTTAGGGGGTCAAAACTACAAAAATTTAGGACCTGAAAAACTGCTAACAATAGTAAATGCTGCTAGAAAAAAGGAAACTGGTGAAACCAATTAGAGGTATAGATGGAATAGGTGGGTGGCCACCAATATCCACCTGGACAAGTCCTCCCCACTTAGGAAGCAATGGTCCCATTGTATGCAGAGCCTCCATGAGGTGAGGAAAATCTTGTTGAACCTCATCCCTGGTGGACCACCTTCCTTGGTGAAGGAGTTGGCATGATTAGACAACTTAATATAGTTCAATCCTTTGTTGGTGAGTGTTATTGATATATGTGTCCATGATCCTATCAAATGTGGCATGTTTGATGCAACTTGGGTTGAGCTCTGTTGGTGTCATTTGCTCAGCAATTTCGGATGTGTCCAACAATGGGGGGGAGTATGGAGACAACTTGTCGACATTGAATACTAGATCTAGGCCAAGGAATGGTGTAATGTAGAGCTTGAAGGCATTGTAACCCAAAACCTTGGTGATGATGTATGGCCCATATCGGAGTGGGAAAATCTTGCGGTGGGGCTTAGCGAGGCACTCCTTCTACAAATGTAACCAAACATTATCACCCACCAAGAACTTGTGTGACACATGATGCTGATCATAACACTTCTTGTACTTAGCTTTGGCTCTATATAATATGTCATGGACCTATTGGTGGATGTGATGAATGTGCTCAATGAAGTTGCTATCCCTTTCATCTTCCGGCTAAACATGAGTTGAATTTGCTTGAGTAGCTACAAATGATATGACCACATAAATGGGATACAGTGGGTGGAACCCCAACCCCACCTTAAAGGGACTGTGGGCAGTTGAGCTATGAAAATATTTATTGTAGTTGTGCTAAACATAGGAGAGGATTTCATACCATGTACGTGGATTCTTCAAGTTGTACAAGCACAAAATCTGCACGATCATCCTAGTGATGACCACTTTTTGGCCATTATTTTGGGGTTGTAACGTCGTGGACTTAGTGAGCTTGGTATCCAACATCGACCTGAGGCTTGACCAAAATTTACTCAGGAACCTATTGCCTTGACTTAAGATAATGTACTATGGGATCCCAAAGTGTAGCCACACTCATTCAAAGAAGATCTTTGTGATGGATTCTGTTGTGATATTCTTCTTGCACGCTACCAGAAGGGCCATCTTAGAGAATATGTCGATGACCACAAAAACGAAGTCATCGGCATGGTTAGTAGAAGGAAGGCCCAACATGCAATCCATGGAGATGGATTCCCAAGGCTGACAAGGAATAGGAAGAGGAGTATATAGGCCTTGCTTCTTGATGGTTGGTTTGAAAATGGCGCAGGTAGTGTAGGATCTGATGTACCTCCCAACATCCATTCAAAGGTTCAACTAATAAAAATACTTCTGCAACACTGCCATTGTTTTCTCTACTCCAAAATGTCTGACGACCCGACTATAGTGCACCTCCCAAATCATCTTGGCACGCTCGCTTGAAGGAACACACAGGTGTCCCAGGTGGCATAAAGTGTGTCGTGGAGGTGAAAATATGGAACTTTCTTGCCTCTAGGAGCACCTCGCATGTGTTGTCGAATTCTGGATCACTCTTGTAAAGATCTTGCCACCCTGAAGTATCATGTCCATAAGATTTGAGCACAGTGGTCACCACCATAACCAGTGGTTGGTTGAGATAGTTTGCAACATTATTCGTACTTCCCTCCTTGTACTTTATTTTCAAATGGAACTATTGCATATATGTAAACCATTTTTTATGGTGATCATTCTACAAGTTTAGTTGTGTCTGTATGAACTACATGGGTCTGTTATCTATGTGGATGATTGTTTTCGTCCCTAGAATGTAATGATTCGATTGTCAGTAGGCCTACAAAATGGAATACATATATTTTTCACAAGTGGAATAATTTCATATTATATCTGAAAGTTTCTTACTATGATATGCCATCAGATGCCCCTGCTAGGTAAGAATTGTACCAATAACATAGTCGGGGGCATCTGTCTCAATTTCAACTGATTGCTGCAAGTCTGGTAATGAGAGCACTAGTGCAAAGCAAAGGAGATGCTTCAACTCATCAAACACCTTCTATTTGGATTCAGAAAAAAAAAAAAAAAAAAAAAAAAAAAAAAAAAAAAAAAAAAAAAAGAAGGAATTTTTCTTTCACTCCTCCCTTGGTGACTTGACTCAAAGGCCAAGTGATATGAGAGAACCCCAACACGAACCTGTGACAGAAATTGGCAAGGCCCAGAAAGTTGCGGAGATCTATTAGAGTGGCTGGGGTTGTCTAATCTCGAATAACTTGTATCTTGGTTGGGTCCACATACACACCCCGCTCATCAATGATGTACCCCAGATATTGAAACAAGGTCATTACAAAAGTGCATTTCTCTAGATTGGCACACAATTTGTGTTGTCACAAGGTTTGGAGGACTTCCTGTATATGGTGTATGTGCTCTTCCCAACTCCATCTAAAGATCAGGACATCATCTAGGTACACTACCACGAACGCGTTGTTGAAAGGTACACAAGATATCATCCACCATCCCCATGAAAGTTGTGGGGGCATTTGTCACCCTGAAAGGCATTACCAACCCTTAGAAAAGGACCTCCTTGGATTTGAAGGTGTTCTTCCACACATAAGATAGTTCAATTGGTACTTGATGATAACCATACTTTAAGTCAATATTACTGAGGTATTTGGCACTCTTGATCTTGTCCAGAAGGTCATTAATATGTGGGATAGGACACCTATTCCAGACAATGATCTTATTCAATGTATGATAGTCAATAAAAAGCCTCTAGGTTCGATCCTTTTTTTGTACCAACATGATCATACTTCCACAATGTGATGAACTTGGCATGATGTTCCCTTTCTGCAACAACTCTAGAATTTTCCTCCTGATCTCATCGTTCTCCAGAACAGAGCATTAGTGATCCAGGTGGATATTGGTGGCCACCTGCCAAGTCCACCTGGACCCCCACCATTGTCTTTCTCAGCATTTTCAGTTTCCTTAATTGTAGCACAACTTACTATTTTTAGCAGTTTTTCGGGTCTTGAACTTCCGGAGCCGTTTTGAGGCCCTAAACGACGTTTTTTGGGGAATCCGAGGGCAACACGAGTCCATGGAATATGGACTGGTGTTGCCCGTTCCAACAATGATAGTGCTCGGATAGATCTTTCTAATGAGCTATTGTACGCGTCAAACGGAGATCATATGCCAAAGTTACGACCCCGGGAAGTTGATGTACCAACTTACCCCCAAACGGGGCCCACAGTTTGGCGTTTCATCTCCTAGGGTTAGGTTTTGAATGTTAAGGGTTTTTCCATTGTTTCTCAACAATAAATAGGCCTTCGAGCCTCATTGTAACACAGTTCAGAGGCATGTAGCCATCACATCTCTTCTCAGAGATAAGCTACCATCGCCCTAGCTAGTTTATTTCCATTTCTGTCTGTAAGCATATTTCAGTATTTTCCATTAATGAAATGAAGTATTATTTCCACTGCATCTTTGTGTATATGGTTATCTCTGTAATTTGTTGCGTTCCTGTTTAAATCCGGATCAGTGGTATCAGAGCGGTCTGCTTTTTCTCTGTTTTTCTTTGCATGTCCCCAACAAGGTCAGGATATAAGGAGTTAGGGCTTGAACTGGTTGAACCTTTGCAAGACCAGCCTCGCAAATCCCGACGGCCTCCCATGGTGGACGAGATGAAAGACGAGGGGGCAGGAGATCCCATCAAAATCTTGCTCGAAGAAGCGCTCGAGCGACAACAGAACGCGATGATGGACAGCTTTGCGCAGATCCTTCAACGGCTACCCAGAAGCGGCGCATCGGCTTCCAGCAGCTCCTCTGGAAACGCCACACCCTTTAAGGTACAAGTTAATTTTGAAATCCCCATATTCGAGGGTCAGATAGATGCCGATGCCGTAGATAAATGGTTAAATCTGCTAGAGGGTTATTTTTCTGTTCATGAATTTTTGAGTCGGGAAAAGATTGTTTTTGCTCTTCTCAAAGCAGCCCCCCACGTCAAGGACTGGTGGGAAACCTACTGCGAGCAGAAGGATGAAAGTACTGGCTCACTATTTTCAGCCGCACCCACCTGGGATTCATTCCAGGATGCCATCAAGGAGCAGTACTACCCTGTCGGAAGCTATGAGGATGAATACATAAAGTGGACCACGCTGCAGCAGGGAAGGGACCAAGACGTGCCGGAGTTCACCAATCTTTTCCATACCCTTCGCACAAAGTTGGGTATCAAGGATTCGAAGAAACATTTGATACTCAAATACCGTGGCTGCCTGCACAAGTACATCCAGGAAGAAATACAGTTCCTAAACATCCCCTCGCTCGGCGCAGCATACCGGTATGCCGTCAAGGTCGAGCATGAGTTTAAACAAAAGAAGCGAGACTTTGGATCTGCGAATCCAAAGCAGGGGAAAGGTGCCCCTAAACCACAGAACAAAGGACAAAGCCAAGGTGGGACAGCCCAAGACAAGCAGCCGAAGCTGCAAGCAAAGAGCAACGCCGCGAAGCCGAGAAAGGACACTGGAAAATGGTGCGAGTTCCATAAGAGCTCCACTCACAACACAAGTGAGTGTCGGGCCAAGCAGTCACTGGTGGCTGAGCTAAAGGTTTCAGAATCAGATGCATGTTCCGACTCTGAGTCAGAACCCGATAAGGGGTATGAAAAAGGGAAGCAGATCATTGATGCGGATCCCAGCGCCACTGTTGCTACCGCAAAGATCCAGAAAAATGAACCCGAAGATCCAGAGGAGGAGGAGCGTCTCTTCCACTCCCAGATGTGGGTAAAGGGCTCCCCGATACAGTTCATTGTTGATAGCGGGAGTCAAAAGAACCTCATTTCGGCAGAGGTCATGAAGCGGCTGGGCTACCGACCGCAGCACATCCACAACCATACACCATTGGGTGGCTTCACCAAGGGCGAGATCTTCGCGTGAGCCAGCAGTGTCGCCTTCCATACAACATCAAGCCCTTCATGGATGAGGTATTGTGTGACATTGCTCCCCTTGAAGTTTGTGATGTATTACTAGGACAACCATACTTGTGGAAGCGACATGCTGTGTATGAATCAAGGCCCCGTGCTGTTATTATTACATTGGGAAATAAGTTGTTCAGGATACCAGAGGTAGCACCACCTGCCGCCATCTCTTTGATTACTGCAAAACAATGCAGTAAGATCATTTCCAAAACCAGGAAATTTGTTTTCCTGATGATACGCCCTCAAGGGAAGAAGAAGACAGTGGCCGCGGCCTCCAAACAGGGTCCCTCTGCACGGCAGCTACAGATGGACAAGATTGTGGAGGAGTACGAAGACATCTTCACCTCCCCGGCAGGGGTTCCTCTGCACTGTCAAGTCAAGCACTCCATCGATCTGACCCCAGGTGCGCCGCTACCCAATGGACCAATTTATCGGCGCTCCGTTCTGGAGAACAATGAAATCAAGAGGCAGATTCAGGAGCTCTTGCAGAAAGGTCACATCCGTCCGAGTTCTTCGCCCTGTGGGAGCCCGATAGTGTTGGTACAGAAGAAGGATGGGACGTGGAGACTCTGTATTGACTATCGGGCGCTGAACAAGATCACTGTCCGTAATAGGTACCCGATCCCGCGGATTGATGACCTCCTAGACCAACTAAAGGGGGCGAAATATTTCAGCAAGATCGATCTGAAGTCAGGATATCACCAGGTACCAATTGAACCCTCATATGTGTGGAAGACTGCTTTCAAATCCAAGGAGGGCCTCTTCGAATGGTTGGTCATGCCTTTCGGATTGACGAATGCTCCTGCAACCTTTATGAGGCTAATGGATGACATCTTGCGGCCATTCACCAACTCCTTTGTAGTAGTATACTTGGATGACATTCTGATCTTCAGCCAGAGTTGGGAAGAGCACCTCCAACACATCCGACATGTTCTCCAAACACTGCGGCAACACAAGCTATGTGCCAATTTGGAGAAATGCACTTTTGGCATGACCGAGGTTCAGTATCTGGGATACATCATTGATGAACAGGGGGTGCATGTCGATCCAGCCAAGGTCCAAGTCATTCGGGATTGGCCCTCTCCAACCACTCTAACAGAGCTCCGCAGCTTTCTAGGTCTCGCCAACTTCTACCGCAGGTTTGTGTTGGGATTTTCTCATATTTCTTGGCCCTTGAGTCAAGTCACCAAGGGCAGGGCGAAAGCAAAATTCTTTTGGTCTGAATCTCAACAAAAGGCATTCAGGGAGTTGAAGGATCGCCTCTGCACAGCACCAGTGCTCGCGTTACCAGATTTACAACAACCATTTGAGGTCGAGACAGATGCCTCTGACTATGCTATTGGGGCAGTCCTTACTCAACATGGACATCCAGTGGCATATCACAGTGAAACACTTTCAGACACAGTCCGGAAGTACCCCACTTATGATAAAGAGATGTATTCCATTGTACAGGCCTGCCGACAATGGAAGCATTACATTTTGGGGAAGGAAACGGTCATCCACACAGACCACCGACCTCTACAGTTCATACAGACCCAAGGGAAATTGCAGAATGATCGCCATCAGAAGTGGTCTACATACCTGCAACAGTTTCACTTGAATATCAAGTATAAAAAGGGCAGCACCAATAATGTTGCAGATTGCCTCAGTCGACCACCGATCATGGCGCTAACCACCGTGCTCAACTCTTGCGGGCACGAGACTTCTGATTGGCCACTTCTCTACAAAAGCGACCTAGAATTCAGCCACACATACCAGACACTCTTGGAGGGTCGACAGGTTGCAGATTTTCACCTCCAAGATGCCCTATTATGCCACCTCGGTCACCTTTGTGTTCCTTCAAGCGAGCGTGCCAAGATGATTTGGGAAGCACGCTACAGTCGGGTTGTTGGGCATTTCGGGGTCGAGAAAACAGTGGCAGTACTACAAAACTATTTCTATTGGCCGAATCTTCGACAGGATGTTGGGAAGTACATCCGATCATGTACTGCCTGTGCCATTGCCAAACCGACCATTAAGAAGCAAGGCCTCTATACCCCGTTGCCTACCCCTAGTCGACCTTGGGAATCCATCTCCATGGATTACATGTCAGGCCTTCCTTCCACTAAGCATGGAAATGACTGTGTTTTTATGGTCGTCGACAGGTTCTCAAAGATGGCCATTATGATGGCCTGCAAGAAGAATATCACAGCAGAAGCCACTGCTAAACTCTTCTTTGAACGAGTGTGGGTGCACTTTGGGATCCCACAGTCTATCATCTCAGATCGGGACAGTCGGTTTCTCAGCACCTTTTGGTCCAGTCTCTGGTCAATGCTGGACACCAAACTCATGAAGTCCACAGCCTTCCATCCTCAAACTGATGGCCAGACAGAGGTTGTCAATAGGATGATTGTGCACATTCTGCGCATGTATAACTCAAAGCATCCACGCACATGGGACGAGAGCCTCCCCTACGTTCAGCACAGCTACAACCGAGCTCTTCACAGCTCCACTGGCCATAGCCCTTTTCAGGTGGGTTTGGGATTCCAGCCACTATGCCCCATTGATGTGGCCATGCCACTTGCAGCTACTCACATGAATTCAACTCATGTCCAGTCCGAAACAGATAAGGCCACCAGCTTCATTGAGCGCATCCAACATATTCGCCAGCAGGTCCATGACATTCTTGAGAAATCAAATGCCAAGTACAAGCAGCGACATGATCAACATCGGGTGCCACACAAGTTTCAGGTGGGCGACAAAGTCTGGTTGCATTTGCAAAAGGAACGCCTTACTGGAGCCTATCGGAAATTGAGACCACTCCGATATGGTCCTTACACCATTACTAAGGCTATGGGAGACAATTCATTTGAGCTCAGCATTCCCCCATTCCTTGGCCTACACCCAGTATTCAATGTGGACCGCCTTCGGCCATACTTTCCACCATTGCTAGACACATCCGACATTGCAGAACAGCTCAAACCCACAGAATTAAATCCAGATTGGATGGAACAAGCTGCAACTGATCGGATCATGGACACACAGATCAAGAACACTCGCCAACCGAATATCCAACTGTATCGAGTTGTCAAAGTGGGCCAACTCCTTCAGCAGGGCAAGTGGCTCACCAGGGAACAAGTTCAGCAGAAGTTTCCTCATCTCATGGAGGAGCTCAATGCAATGGGGACCATTGCTTCCTAAGGGGGGAGGAATGATCCAGGTGGATATTGGTGGCCACCTGCCAAGTCCACCTGGACCCCCACCATTGTCTTTCTCAGCATTTTCAGTTTCCTTAATTGTAGCACAACTTACTATTTTTAGCAGTTTTTCGGGTCCTGAACTTCCGGAGCCGTTTTGAGGCCCTAAACGACGTTTTTTGGGGAATCCGGGGGCAACACGAGTCCATGGAATGGACTGGATGGACTCGTGTTTCCCGTTCCAACAATGATAGTGCTCGGATAGATCTTTCTAATGAGCTATTGTACGCGTCAAACGGAGATCATATGCCAAAGTTACGACCCCGGGAAGTTGATGTACCAACTTACCCCCAAACAGGGCCTACAGTTTGGCGTTTCATCTCCTAGGGTTAGGTTTTGGAATGTTAAGGGTTTTTCCATTGTTTCTCAACAATAAATAGGCCTTCGAGCCTCATTGTAACACAGTTCAGAGGCATGTAGCCATCACATCTCTTCTCAGAGATAAGCTACCATCGCCCTAGCTAGTTTATTTCCATTTCTGTCTGTAAGCATATTTCAGTATTTTCCATTAATGAAATGAAGTATTATTTCCGCTGCATCTTTGTGTACATGGTTATCTCTGTAATTTGTTGCGTTCCTGTTTAAATCCGGATCAATTGGTAGATTGGTCAATTGCGTAGTGGCGTGCCTGAGGTCATATCGATGGAGTGTTTGACTTGACTATGTAGGGGTACCCTTGTGGATGAGGTGAATATGTCCCTGTAATTTTCCATGACCTTGTCCATATGATGTTGTTGTGCGTAGGAGGCCTGTCTAGTGGCTATGGAGGTGGCCACAATCTTCTTCTTGCCTTGAGGGTGAATCATAAGGAAGACAAACTTCCTGGTCTAGGAAATTATCTTACTACATTGTTTCACAAAGTTCAAAGAAATGGAAGTAGGTAGTGCTACCTATGGTATCTTGTAGAATTATTTTCCAAAGTAATAATAAAAGTGTGAGGTATAGACTCATATAGAGCAGGATGCTTCCACAAGTATGGCTGGACTAGTAATACATCACAAACTTCAAGAGGAGAGACATCACACATTACCTCATATGTGAAGGGCTTGATGTTGTAAGGAAGGTGACACTGCTACCTGACGCAGAGATCTCATCCCTAGTGAAGCCACCCAATGGTGTATGCTTGTAGGTGTGGTGTGGTAAGTAGACCTAGCCACTTCACGATCTCTCCTAAAATAAGAATATTTTGGATCCCACTGTCGAAAATGAACTACAGCGTATAATCCTTCACCTACATCTATGAGTGGAAGAGGCTTCCCCCTCCTCCATATCTTTAGGCTCAATCTTCTGGATCTTAGTGGTGGCAACGGTGGCACTGGGCTCCACATCAATAATATGCTTCCCTTTGTTGGTTTATGAATTAGAGTCATAACATGAATCTGATTCGGAAGCATTCAGCTTGGGCACCAATGACTGCTTGAATCAACACTCGTGTTGTGACTGGGGTTCTTATGGAACTCACACCATTTTCATGTGTCCTTCTTTGTCTTCTTGGTGTTTTTCTTTGCTTGCAACTTCGTTGGATTTTCCTAGGTCACCTTGCCTTAGCTTTGTCACTTCTTCTCTTTAAATTTATGCTTAATCTTGATAGTGTATCGACAGGAAATGCCAAGTGAGGAGATGTCCAGGAAATCCATATCATCCGAGATGTACTTGTGTAGACAATCACAGTACTTGATTGCCAAATTCCACTTAGAATCCTTGATACCCAAATTTGTGCGAAGGGCATGGAAAAAATTTGTGAACTTAGGAACATCTTGGTCCCTTCCCTACTAGTCTACTTTATGTATTTATCTTCATAGCTCCCAACAGGGAAATTTTATTCCTTGATGATATCTTGGAAATAATTTCAGGTGGTTGCGATTGAAAATAGTGAGGATTCCCTCTCATCATTTTGTGCACTATAGGTTTCCCAGCAATACTTGAAATCATAGCAATTTTGAGGAGTGAAAAACTAATATTTTTCCTATTGGAAAAGTCATGAACCGAAAGACATCCTTCCAACATATTTCACCATCTATCTACGACATATGTATATATTTGGCCTTAAACTATGGGAATGTAAAAGTTAGCTTGTACCTTAAAAGGAGTGGCAGCTCCAGGGTGGCTTCCGAATGGAGATGTGTCGCTTGTGGGTAGCTGCCGAAGGATCTGGGAAAAGTTATCCATCATCGTGATCTTCCTTGAGAAATATTTTGAAAGGATCTTATGCTCCCTTGTCTTTCTTTTCTTCTGCCATGGTGGGCCTTCAGGTTTTGCAAGGCTATTCTTGCAAATATTCAACTACTTCAAGCCCTAACTCCTTATACCTTGATCTCATTGGGACATGAAAAGAAAAAGAGGGAAAGAGCAGACTACTCTGATAAAATTGATCCGTACTTATGCTAGAATGCAACAAAATACATATACAAACGTAAACATAGAGATGCAGCAAAAATAAAACTTCATTTCGTTAATATTAAACAACTAAAATATGTTGACATACTGAATGGAGATAAACTAGTTTGGGCGATGCTTATCTTTGAGAAGATACATGGAGAATACGTGCCTATGAACTGTGTTACAATGAGGCTTAACGGAATTTTTATTATTAAACATCCAAGGAAAACCCTAAAAACAAAAACCCTAACCCGAGGAGATGAAACGCCAAGAGTTTGTGGGACCCATTAGGGTTAGTAGGGTAGCCAACTTCCCGAGGTTGTAACTTGGTCATACGATATTATTTTTGCACATAAAATACCTCGTTGGAAAGATTTCTCTGAGTACTATGAACCTCAAAAAATTCCTTTTACAGTGCCAAAACCTCTCTAGAAGTTCAAGACCCGAAAAACTGCTAACAATAGTAAACACTACTAAAAACAAGGAAATTGATGAAACTGACTGGATGTCTAGATGGAATAGGCAAATAGCCACCAATATCCACCTGGATCTAATAATAAATTTGATGTTTGAGGGAAGACAATGAATTTTGATCAATGTAAAGTGTGAGTGAACTGAGCATGACTGTTTTAAATGATGTGAAATGGGCACTTTTAATGCCAAAGACGTGTTAAGACAATTGAAATTACCAGTAAAAATGGGTTCTACATATACATTTTTATGTTTCCAGTGACTAACCAGTCAATAGGTACACTCCATTATATGTCATACCTTTTAGCCAACCAACCCATTTAGAAAGGTAATGATTTAAGCAATATGGAGTTTGGTGAAGGATGTGATATCTATGTATAATCGTCAAAAATTTTAGGCTTATAATTGTGATTTGGATTATATGGATTTGGTGGAGCCTAATATGCGATGAAGCTTCAGAAAATTTTGGAGATTTTGAAAAAGGAAGAGCTAGGAGGTTTTAATTTCTTTTGGGAAAAGGGGTTTGATTTGTATAGAAAAATAGTTCATCGGGAGTAGTTTCCAGATTAAAAATAAATAAAACTATATTTTCTATTGAAGCTTAAGTAGGGCCAAAATTTGAGGAGGCTTAGTATATTTCTCTGCTTTTATACACGAAGATGGTTGTCTTGAAGAGATCCTAGAAAACAACCAAAAACTTGTTGTTAAACTAGTGAAAATATAGGTCCTTTATCCACCAATAACTCCTTAGACCGTGGTCAAAGCAACAAACAATTTTTGAAAATAGTTCATGTCATTCTATAGCAGAAGAAACCATGGGAAGTGAAGGAAGGACAAGGAACAGGAGCTGAGCTCTTCGCACTTGGATCTAAATTAAAACAAAAAATTTGGTCATAGACCTTCATAAGTAGCAGGAATTAGACACATGTCTATCTGGGGGGGCAACTAGAATGGAAGAAACTTAGTTGGGCTCTCATGCCATCCATGTCTGCATTGATACAACCTAATCTTTGGGATCATCATTGTGAAGAGGTCAAGCTCACAATTGCCTCTTATCTCAGTAGGGTCATATCTTTACCATCACATCTACCACCTTACAATGATGATATTGTGAGGGAGATATTGTAGCTGATAATAGAAGCTCTTCAGGGGTTGAACAACATTTGGCATCTTGCTTTTAAAAAGTGGCACAAAATCTTAGAATTCATGTCAAAGTTCATCTTTGGCACATTCATTCTGAATCTTTAATGTGATGACTTAATATTTCAGGTGTTCTAGAACTTTTACACGAACATTACGTGAGATCACTCATATTGTGTCAAAACATGCATGAAAAATATTGTGTCCTTGTTCCTAGAAGGAGATATTGACATCTGCAAGATACTAAGATCTAAACATTTGACCATTTGGAGGAAGGAACTAATTGTATCACCAACGGCCTATGATCTAGTGGGAAATTTGGTCATGAGAAACATAAAATTGCTTAGAAGGGTGCTGAATAAGAAGGAGTTTAACATGATTGATGGAGGAAGCAAGAAAAAAGGTATTAAGACCTACAACAATAATGAACTATGAAAGATAGGACAATGCTTTAACTGCAAGGGGCCTTGGGCACTTAACCATTCATGTCTAGGTGATAGGAAGGAGGCAACAAGGACCAAAAATGAGAAGATTCCTTTAAATCATAGGGATTCTCTTATAGTTGGGTCTATTGATTTTCAGGATGGTGAGAAGAAATGTGATATTATCCAGGGAGACTTGCAAGATGACAAGCATTTGGAATGGCATGAGAAAATTCAACCTAATGGTACTGATGAGGTAGAATCTTATACAATTGAGTCCATAGGTCTCTAGAGGGATGTCCATAAAGAATATGGGTAGTCAAGTATAGATATCAATCCACCAGTGAATCTATGTTTGACAACTAGAGAGGTTTAACAATAGATTGTCTTCACAGATGGAGGAGGTAGGGGAAACTCAAGTGACGAGCCAACAATAGTGAACCAATGTGATCAACGTGATCATGAAGGGCAGCATGAAAAACATAATGTGCATGATGTAACATTCCTAGAGAGTTAGTCAAAGGCTCAAGTTGAAGTTGTGGTCATTGGGCATTCGCTGAAGACAGGTACAGAGACATTTAGTCAGGAACCAAAATCGCTAGTAGACGACTTTCAGGGAAAGATCGCACATTTCAAGACAAATATTATGATTTTGAAGCAAGGAGTCTGGATAGCTCGAGACACTATCTTAGAAGGGAATAGAGAAAATGAGGAGCTCGTAGGGGTATGTACTGAGTCAACAACCAAGTTTTCTAGTGTAGATGAATGTCTCAAGTCCCTCACAAGGTAGCAGCGGGAATGTAGTTGGGATTTCTAGAGTATCCCTCTAGAGGAGTACATGGATAGGGCTTGCAACACTACCAAGCCACCTTTATACATTAGGGAGAGTAGGGCAAAGTTCTCCAAATGGATCATGTTGGGTGACCAGGTGGAGCAACATGAGTTGAGCATCAGGAAACATCATCATAGTAGATTTATTCCATGTGGAGGAATTCATGCATTAGATCCTTCCCATGGGATGGATTGGTAAGAGACTATGAGTTGGAACTCTATTGATCGGATGATTACTACGAGGATACCCTTAGCCAAGAGCATATTGTAGCTTGGGCCATTAGGAATGGGCAGTGATGGAGGGATGAGATAGTATCATAACCCACAAGTCCCAGGACGTAGGTTGCATTAGGATCTGGTTGAATCTATTGAGGGCAGGATTAGTCGGAGGATTGTGTGAGATCTTGGTATCAATAAACAAATGATTTTGTTGTGGATAGAAGCGTATTTCTCGAGGGAAATCATTCTTTGGGTAGGAGGATTTGCAATATTCCCTTTTCTTGATATGGTCAAAGAGGATGGAATCTGGCTATGGTATTTACCCATGGTATCTTCCCAAGGTATTTTCCTTCATTTTTCGAGGGAAAAAAATAATTCAAGGTTTGTAGAGATTCCATTAAGCCTATAAAAGGGAATATGAGCCATATAGTGGGATCATCTTGAGTTTGCCTATATGATTGTGTTTTCATGAGAAGTTGGCTTGGCCAGTTCTAGTTCGATCCTAGAGACGAAAACCCCATGGATGCAATTTGACTGATGGATCCATCTAGGGTCCACAATTGTGTTTTAGTGTCTTATTTTTCTCTTTTGGTGAGAAACCATGCATGCCATTACAGGGGCTCCAATCTTATTTGTATGTGCATGTATCTTTGTTTCCAGCTATTAATACAAATAAAAAGATGCATTTTTCAGATCCCCTTGTTGGTACCATTTCATTGCCATCCTTTTTTTCTAGAAACACCATCATTTTTCTATCTTTTTCTTCCATAAACCCCTCATATCCATCAAAATTGATTAATCAATAGCATTATAGTTTTTAGTTTACATTAAAGTTAATTTGTGAATTTTTATGTTAAAAATTAGGAATTTTCAACAAAATTATAGGATGTCATGACTTCCTGTAAATGGTTTATGATGTGACATGTGGCATGTCAGGAAAAGCAAAACAAAGGATAGGAATGTGATCACAGATATACATGCATGGTGAAAAATCGATTCAACCGCAAATCTAACGCTCCTGGATATGCGTTCAACGCTGGTCAAACCCAGCCTTTTTGGTCACAAAGGCAACAAAAAGACATGGTTTACCAAACTAATTTCGTTTTTCTTTTGGAAATTGGTTTAGATTATAAAGGACAAAAATCACTCTTTTGTAAAAGCAGAAACATCTCCTTAATGTATGTACATTCGATTTAGATAGGAGACAAGCAGATAAAGACTGCGTATTGTATTGTTTTAAAAAACTATTATTATCTCAGTGTATTGTTCCAGAACGTTGCTCTTGTATGTGATTTCAATCTTCAGAACTTAATTACAGTCACCGTTTTACTCCAACAGTGCTTATGTGTTAACATTCTCGTTGCTTGAGGTTTCTTCAGTGTGCCATTGAAGCGTGGACGAGCCCTACGTGGATTGGTGTACTATTAATTTCATTTCCATAGCGTTTTGAATTTGAATAGTGTGCATAGTGTTTAATGTTATTTCCATGTCTGTGAGTTTATTGATCTGATTAGAATTTCTTGCAAATAATATTCATGGTGATAGCTTGAAGATTTGATTGTTAGATCATTGAACAATATCTTGTAAAAGATTTGATCGATCATTATATTTCAAAGCATCTCCATAGACTCTGTTTCCATGCATTTAAAATTCAGTGTGCTTTTGATTTTCATGAATGCTTAGTGTGTTAGCTAGAAAGAGATTTTGGGCATAACATCCTTGTAAGAGGGTTGAAAACTCAGTCAAGCAATACACTGTATCTTTAGAACAGTTAGATAGGTGATCTGAGTGTTAAGGTGAGAGGAAACATATTTTAACCTCTTGTAAAGGAGTGTTGTAGCCTATCACAGTAAACACTTATTTAGGCAGCTGAGATCCCTTTAGGTCTATAGACTTTAGACACGTGCCTCTAATTTTACCTATCCTGGTCGATATTAAATCTAGTCTAATCTGGCATCCTAGATTGGCCACTACATCCCTTATGTTCAGTGATTTTTATTGCAAGCATTTTTAATTCAAACACTAAAGTGTGCCAAATTTGTCAAAATTTTTAATGTTTGGGATCGTACATATGCATATAAGTAGAATTAGAATATGTTTTTAACACTGCATATGCATTAATTAAATAGATTCCAGAGATATGTTTAAGTTACACATTCAGTGTTTAAAACATCTAGGTTTATGTATATATTTTTCGCTAGTTGATATACAATGTATGTTTTTCATGATTTTCTTCCTACGTGTGTAATAATGAGAAATATTTTAGCTTGCAAAGCAGATAGTGGAACAGGTGGAATAGAATCTAGTCATATCGACAATTTTTTTTTCTTTCTGCTTCCACAATCAAGAACAAAGCACAATCTTTTCATTTGCACATTAATTAATTTTTTCATTTTCTTTTTCTATTTTAGCATCTTTAAAATAGAAAAAAGGTACAAACTACTACGAGAAATGCCTTTTATTTTCACAACCAAGAAAAATAAAAGACAATCCCATTATCTATATGTATCATTTCCATGGGAAACTTAACAAATATTTTTGAAGGAGATATGTTAGTGTCATATGGCCCTCCTTCCATTGTAGCATATTTCTCACCACCAAAGGCTCAAGTCATATACATTAACCTTGTTGAAGTACATGGACAAATTAAAATAGCTGTTAACATAAGTGATAAGCTAATTTCTAAATTCTTCTCCTATTTATTTGTTGTGACTAGTGTTCGTATAATGAGATTCAACATGATAGAAAACACAAAATATGTAAGGGATGATGCTAGTCACTACATATCATTGAATCCAACATTTTTTTAGATAATAACAATGTTGGTTATGAATCCCATCTTACTCTAGATACTATAATTGTTGTGCTTTTAGAAGAAAATGCAGATTATTCTGGATGGAATATTTGTAACACTTATTACAAGATGCCAACAAAACAATTGTTATTTTCAAATATATTTCAAAGATGGTGAAATGAACAATGACAATGCTAGAGTAAAAGATGAACCTTCTATTAATCAAAGTAAGTTACAATATGTATAGATAGCCCCAGAAAGTTAGGTGGCAAGGAAGCAAAAGGAAATAAACCTTTGGGCCAAAGAAGCGCTAACTTCAGCCCCTCTTAGAACGAGAGTCCTAAGAGTAAACGGGAACAAGATCAAAATTCCACTAACCAGCAAGAGGCCAGCAAGCAACAAGGACGAGTAGTCCCCGTCGAAGAGGACAAGAAAATGGACCAAAGGTCAGTGCGGGAAATGCCAGGCCAAGAAGCATGGGGGTAAGCTATGCGTCATCCCCTTTGAGTAACCAACTCGATTAATCCTAGCCATTAAGGGAGGCTCCCCAATCCAACGCCTCTCGACAATATTGCAAAATCGAGATGCACGGGGGTTAACCATGAGATGAGAGCGGTTTTCTCTCTCATCACGGTGCCATGTGTCACGATCTGAGTGAAATCACATGCTCTTCCCACAAAACCAGAAACCATAAGGAGCCTGCGTGATAAACCACTTATGGTTTTGCATTCATGAGACTGCCAAAATAATATCAATCGCACATACCCGTTGGCCAAGCTGCGTCTGGTCAATCCGAACTGGCCAAATGGAGTTGCCATCAAAGACCCACTGAGCCACATGAGCCCAAATCATATCGTTGTTCAACTTCAAGCCTGCAACCATCATCCCCATGAACAAAATGGGTAATATTGTCACCACCCCTGTCCCCAGTGTCAACCATGTCCATCGACAAACCCCAATCTGTATTAGCTAGAGTGACACAGTATTTCTGCAATTTCCTTGTAGGAAGTAAATCCCATGGATGCCATGAATCCCTATCATTATTAGCCACTCCTTCGTTGGCTAACTTATCTTCCAGCATATTAGCCTTCCTCCTAATATGGACAAATCTTATTGTTTTAAGGATTCGTAATTGAGATGGGATGCAATGAAACACCTGCAGTAGCTTCCAATGCTTTAACACTTTGTCTAGTGAGGTCCCATTTTAAATTTTCTTGGCTGCTTTGATGACCAGTTCCAAATCTACTTCAATTATAACATTCTGTAAATTTGTTTCCACTAGGATATCCATACATTGATCTAGCACTAAAAGCTCAGCCATGTTATTGGTACCTTTGTCCAGGTGGCCATGGAAAATGTACTTTGTCAGTCCCGCGGGATCCTTGATGACACCCCTGAAGCCAGCTTCCCCAAGATTGCCCTTAGAGGCTCCATCAATATTAACTTTGAAGAAGCCCTAAGGAGGGGGCTGCCATCCCCACTGTCTAGTGTTTACAGTTCTCAAATTCTTCTTTACTACTTGAGGGAAGAGGGATAGAAGATCCAGATTGGTAAGAATGTGCACCTCATGAGGAAGCGGAGGATTTGAGGGATTTATTCTCAGAATGCTCCTAACTATTTCCTTGAGCTGCTTCAAAATCTGATTGTTGATGAGCAAGGGCTCCTTGGTTTTGTCATTGAAGATCCTCCTATTCTGTTCTTTCCAAATATTCCAAATGACAAAACCTGGAACAAGCATCCATGCCTTGTTAATGATTTCATTGTCTGAGAAGGTCTTTCTCTAGTTTGTTAAAGTATTGGATATACTGAGCCTAACCCTGTTAATCTGTCTGAAGTTAGAGGCCACCCAGTTCCAAATTTTAGAAGAAAAAGAACAGATATTTAGAAGGTGTTCGATCGATTCCTCCTGTGAGTCACAGAGGTGACATTTAGAGGGACCAATGAAACCTTTCTTAAGAAGATTTTCCCATGTGAGAATTTTCCTTCAAAGAACCAACCAGATGAAAAGTTATATTTTTGTCCACTATGGAGTTTGCCACAAATCCTGCCAAACTTTCTTAGCATTTACAAAGTTGAAACCTGTGACTGCCTGTTTGGCCTCTTTGAGATTATAGTTGTGTTCATTATTCTTTCCCCATCTTAATTGGTTAGGTATGGAGGAGACCAGAATCCATCTCTACTCTAAATCCTTAGCTAGAGCCTCCGTCAAGGCCTTCAAAGGGCTCTCCTCATTATAACTTAGGTTATTCCATTTTCTCCATTTCTCCTTTTCCCTCCACTAATCCCAGAAATCTTTTACTAGTAAAAGACCTTTGCTCTCTGTGTCTCTCTTGAGGGCTACCAGTTCATTCTTGTCTATGATGGGTTCCTTTTTCCAGTTGTCCTCCCAGAAGCGAGGCTGGTCCCTTACTCTAATTTCCCAGAAATAGTGTTATTGAACAATACTTTTCTTCTCCCATGCAAGGTTCTAGATGTGAGAGCCTCTGATTTGTCCAGTCATTCTGATATGATCCTGTTCCTGCCAGTGCCTGGCATACTTTTGCATCCAAAGCTTGGCCCGAGGTGCACTCGGCTCCTTGATCCAATGCCACCATAGTTTGGCACCTGTAGCTTTACTTAGATTTTTCAGATCCTCCAGCCCCAAACCACCATGGCTCTTGGGTTTGCAGAGCTTGTCCCAGGCAATTAGAGCCCACTTACTTTTCTTTTCACCTCTTCCCCACAGAAAGTTTCTTTGTATGCTTCTTATTTGCTGCTTAATGCTTTGTGGTGCAGGGATAGCTACAAACATAAAAATTGGAATGTCCTGCAAAACCACCTGAGTGAGCACCAGTCTTCCTACTAAGTTTAAAGCACGACAAGTCCAATTGCTTATTTTGTCCCAAAGTTTGTTTAAAATTGGTTCCCAAATTTGCTTACATAGAGGTTTGTTAGTGAGAGGTATGCCCAAATATTTGGAGGGCAATTGCTCCCTTTGAAAACCAAGTATCCTGGTGATGTTTCTCTGCATAGCAATATTAGTGTTAAAGAAAAAAACTTTGGACTTGTTTTGGCTTACCTCAGTGCCTGCTGCCATAGTGAAATCGTTTAAGATCTCTTTGATTGCCCTTGCTTCCCTAACTATGGGTATGCCCTGTAACATAGTATCATCCACAAATTGTTCATGGGTGTTAGCCTCTCCATTTGGGGTAAGCTTGATCCCCTAAATTCTACCTTCAACATTTGCCAATCGGATTGCCTTCCCAAGCCCTTCCATCATGAGGACAAAGAGGAAGGGAGAAAGTGGGTCCCCTTGCCTAAGCCCTCTGGAAGGTGTAAAAGTGTTAGAGGGATCTCCATTGAGCAGAATGGAGAAACTGGTTGAGGTGACAAGTGCCATGACCCATATTATCCAATTTTGGTCAAAGGCATATGCTTTTAGAATGGCTCTAATGTAAGATCGAATGAGTTTGTCATAAGCCTTCGCAAGGTCCAATTGAATGAACATGCCTGCTTTCTTGTTGCTTTTGAGAGAGTGAACCACCTCGTGCGCTTGGATGATGTTATTTAGAATCTATCTTCCTTCCACATAGCCTATTTTCTCTTCTGAGATGAGCGAAGGTAGAAGTGGCTTGAGTCTGTTGGCTATCACTTTGGAGATAATTTTACAGACCACATTACATAAGGCGATGGGCCTATATCCCTCAGGAGTAATAGTGTTCTCCTTTTTGGGGATTAAAGCTATAAATGTCACATTTAGAGCTTTCAGAACCTTTTTATGTTGTCTCGAGTCTTCCACCACCTCAAGAATGTCTTATTTAACTATATCCTAGCAGGATTTGAATAAATAAACATTGAAACCATCTGGGCCTGGAGCTTTTCCATTCTACATTTCCTTGATCACTTCACTGATCTCCTGTTCTGAGACTGGTCTGTTGAGATTGTGGTTGTCCTCCCTTGTGACAAACTTGGGAATATGCTGAGCGATTTTATCAATGTATCTAGTTCTGTCTTCCATTGGCTCCATTGCAATGTTAGAGAAGTGGTGTACTAGGGTCGCTTCCATGTCCTTGTGTGCAACAAGCTCAATCCCTTGAGAATCCTTTAGCTTTGTGATTCTGTTATGTGCCCTATGGGCCAAAGTGGATTTGTAGAATAACTTGGTGTTCCTTTCTCCCTCTTTGATCCATTGGATTCTGGATTTTTGTCTCCAAAATGTTTCCTCTTGAAGGCAATGCTCATCCCATTCTTTCTGCAGAGAATTAGTTAGGTTTTGTCTTTCCTCATTGAAGTCCTCTGTGATGTTGATTTGATTGATTTCCTGGAGTTTCTGTTTCGTACATTTTCTGGCCTTGATGATGTCCCCAAATTCATTTTTTTTCTAGTCCTTAAGTTTGGATTTGATATGTTTCAGTCTCTGCTTGAGCATGTACATCTTGGTACCCTGAATATTCAAATCCTCCTTCCACCAAGTGACAATGTTATTAGTGAAATTGGGGTGAGAGAGCCAGGAATTTTCGAATCTGAAAGTCCTATTCCTTGGAGTGCCCATGAGGGAAGCTTCTAGCTTAATAGGCCAGTGATCTGAGCCTCCAAAGGGCAGAATGGACGCTGTATTTGCTGAACCTGTGAGTAGGAGATCCTCAGAGACGAGAAACCTATCCAATTTTGACACTACTTGGGCAACCCCTTCTCTTTTATTGTTCCAAGTGAAGGTTCCATTTATAGTATCTGTGTCCACCAGTCCCATGTTCATGAGGAAATCTTGGAAGGCTTCAGAGTCTGTACCAAGTTGTCTCGTGCCTCCTTTTTTTCTGAAAGAAATCTTATAATGTTGAAATCCCCTGCTAGTATCCAGGGAGTGTTGGGATAGCGAGCTCTGAGACCTTCCAAGGAGGTGCGAAGCTTTATTTTATCTGCTTGCTATTGAGGACCATACACGTTAGTTACCATGTAAGTCTCCTTGTCCCCTACGGGGCTACAAACCAAGGAAATGAAGCATCCAAGATTCCTAATCTCTATGGATCCCACAACGTGAGAATACCACCTGCAAAGTTCTTTTCTTTAACCTCCAAATAATCATACTTAATTAACCATTTATTGTGAATTTCTCTTATTTTCTCCATTGAACATTTTGTCTCTTGAATAAATACCATATCTAGTTTTACTTCTTTTATTCTATTGCTTAGATTTCTCTGTTTCCTTTTACTACCTAAACCTCTAATATTCCAAGTTGTAAGCTTCATTAAGAAAGGTTGGTAAAAGAATAGCTGGTAAGATCTTTCATCTTACCTGAGTTAATCAGTAGTTTCCCACATTCAGCTAGCAATTCCTTTTGTCTTTTCGTTCCTTTTTTCCTTCCTGAGTATTTTGGAGATAGTGTCTATGGGTTCTCCATCATTTTGATCCCACTTTGCTCTTGGTTTTCATGGTTTCTTTTGACACCATTTCCTTTCGATTGTGTCCTCCATAGATAGATTTGTTGGACTCGATCATAGTATATTTTTGGCAATGAGTCCACTCCTTTGTTCTTTCCTTGCTCCAAAAATTGTTCTAGATCCAGATTTTCCCTGTCCATAATCTCTTGTAGTTCATGATCCTTTGTACCTACCTCACTTGGGGTCATCTTCTGGTCCTTGCTGCTCTCCATGCAGTTTTTGTATCTCCTCTATCTACTGGCTGTTAATTGGGATATCCTCCATTTCAACTTCCATGTCCTATGCCGTGGGGACATTATCCTTGATCTGGGCTATCTCTATGTTCTCCTCCACTTCCTCTAGGATTTGGAAACTATTATGTCTTATCTGTTTGTCTTCACTCATCTTCTTATGAGATCTTTTACCTGCTTTCCCTTTGCTCCCAACTTTGGTAAAACCCTCATGATCTTTGTCCACAGAGGTTTTCCCATTGCTTTCTATCTTATTTATAGGACAATCCCTAAATAGATGTCCATATTCATGACATTTGCAGCATCTGAATGGTATATCCTCATAGTCCACTGTTTTCACCCATTCCTCATCATATACTTCTAAGATTATTGCTTCCGTAAGGGCTCCAGGTAGATCCATTTCCACGCATATTCAGGCGAAGGAGGTATATTTACCTTTGAGAGTTGCCTCTGATATCTTCAGAAAATGCCCCAGCTTGTTTCCAGTAGCTTTCAAGGACTCTGATTGCCAGTAGTCCAGAGGTAGTGAGTACAATCTGATCCAAACTGGTACATATGTGAATGTTTCACGTTCGAAATGAAGTTCATTGTCCAAGGGTGCATGTAGAGGCCTGCCACAGTGTAGAAGTAAGGTCCCCCTTCAAACAATCTATCTTTGTCTTCTAGGTTCGCAAGCACCATCGTGGAGAATCCCTTAGAACCCAGATGTAGATGTATTTCTCCCTTGGGCTTCTAATGGCTCCTGATCCAGATGTGTAGAGCTTTCTCCGTTGGCCATAACCCCTTAAACTTGTATATGATCGCATGTTCTCTCATATGGTCCATGTGCACTTGAATTGCTAGATCAATTAATATGAACCTAAGGATGATGCTCGATTTGGGTTTGCAGACTCCTATAGTTTTTGTTTGAGGCACTTTCCTGCTACTGCCTTCTTTCTCCCTTTCCTGCTACTGCCTTCTTTCTCCCTTTCCTGATTCGCTTTCTGATGTTTCTCTTCCTGATTTTGGATCTCATTACTTCCCTTTGTTTCCTTGCCTCTTGTTTCTGAACTATTTTCCATTGGTGTTTTGAACTGATTCGCTCTTGCCATTTTTCCACCCTTCGTGATGGCTTGACTGTAGTAGGGAGTGGCGCTCCCCCTTGTATGACTCGCCATAGAACCCTACAACCAAACTTGGCGCCAACTTCAGACCTTTCTTAATTTGTAGAGTTTTTTTCTCAATAATACACCCAGATCTTAGTGTTTTCCATGCTAGAGTATTCTATAGAGTGTTTGCATCTTGTTATTTTTTTTCTTGTTTGTTCTTCCCTTCTTCCTTTCCTTTTTTTTTTGTTACTAAAGTAATCCATAATTTTTTGCTCTCTTTACTACAACTAATTTATTTTTTCACTTCAATTTTTACCTGGTGCATGTGGTTGAACAGTATAGACAAAATTTTACTAAGCTACAAAAAATTATAACAAGTGGAAAGACAATCATGCCACTTTTCAAGCCTCGACTCCAGGAGCTATGTAAAATCAATATCAGAGGGGATACGTGATAGGCTACTATGCAACAATATGATCTTAAATTGTCTCTCCTACTAATATACATCAATATCATTCCTAGTGAGTTGTGAATTATGCGAGAGTAATTGACTTCCTTCTCACACTTTCCCCTTTGGTAACCTGCCCTTTTTCCTCTCAATATTTATAGAGCATTTAGGTCATATACATAACTGAGTATACCTCTAACTATCACCCCCATCCCTTTGTTGTAGATCTAACCCAAAAACATATGATAACAGAAATAAACCCAATAATAAGATTGAATATAGATAGAAATGCTTCTTTATTATCAAAACCCTTATGGTAGGGCAACACCATACATTCACTCCTTAAGGAAGGAGAATACTCCACAAGCCATATGCCTGTTCATACAAGAATACTTCTCTTCATCTTCATATGTGGAGTCTCTAGCATTTATATAGGCCTCATACATACAATACCATGCATCATTACCATGGTTTCCTCATACCATCAACTAATACCATGGGCCCATTACATTATTATTAACTACTTGTGGTCCCTTACATGACATGGGTTAACCACCTTATTTATTACTATGGCCCATCCCATTATTACATTATTACCTTGGGTACATCCCTTGGTACCCCATATTATCCCCCCTAGGTATATAACATTCCACCCCCCTAAGCATGTTTCGTCCCCGAAACATGGGAAGAACACAAATAATAAGATCTACTCAAAAGAGTAGTCCACTGATACCATGCACGTGAATCTAGCCATCCAAGAGAAAGGTGAACCCTCGATCTCGCTGGTGCCTCGCTCGCTTGAGATGGAAGTTGACCGTGGCAGCTCTTCTGTGTTGATGTGCAGTAGGTGGATCGTCTCTCCTTTCTATCCATCATGTGACTACTTGGTTTCCATGATGGTTGTCGTGCGGGGTGATGTGGGTGATGATATGTTGAAGTTTTAACCCACGATGGCTTTTGCTTGACTTCATCTTGCTGTGGTGCCTGTTGTGGTGTCTTCTTTTTCAATATGACTTCAACCACTGAGCCCTCCTCTGATGTATCATCACCGGTAATCTTTTCTTCTGCCTCTGTTTGTGTTTGATTATCTATCATTACTAGCTCATCATCCGACTCTGGAACATCTTCTGCTTCAGCCTCCTTGGAATCTACCTGCTTATTAATGGAAATATCTTGTAATGTAATTTTCTTCTTTTTATACCAGAGCTTCAGGAATTTCTTCTGCACATTAATATTTATGGTACCCACTGATTCCATCCAAGGGTATCCCAAAACAACATCCATATTATCCATATCTGAAGCATAAAAAACACCATGCAACACATATTTATCCATAGAAATCTTCAAATCCTTATACACTTGAACATCCTCATTATCAACTTGTGCAATTTCAATGAGTTTTTCTGTAACTTGCAATCTTTTTGCCAAGTTGACATTTATGAGATTTTGTTTACAACTCGGATTTATAGACACAATGACTTTCTCCTTCTGAATCAATCCATGAACCTGCAATAAGGATATACCAGTAGGAAGTAACCCTTTAGGTTCCCTAGTTTCCTTCTTTTCTGTAAAAATAAGATCTTTGCTAGGCAATGTGACCTGACGAGCTAACTGGCAAGCCTCCGTCCACGTGGAAGGGTGGTGAAGTAGAACTTGAGCTTTGATGTCTTCTTTAAGACCGTTGATAAAGCAGTCCTTGAAGAATGCATCTGTGAGACCCCTAGTTCGGAAGGCTAAGGCTTTAAAAGTGGTAATATATTCCTCCACTATACCAGTCTGTCGGAGCCAAACTAAACGATGCAAAAAAGATTCTTCCTGTTCCAAGCGATTTAGGCCCGCCATCACAAAAATATTGGCGAAAAATTGAAATTGTCACAGTTTCGTCAATATTGCTTAGAATCCTTATTATGACCTGTTTTTAGAAATGGAACCATCATTCTGCATCTGACCATGTGATAGAAATTTTGGTCCAGGCACTAGAATTCCGGATCTGTGCTGCAACTTTCCCGCCGTCACCCAAAATTTCTGAAAAAAGAGCTGATTTTAAATCAGCGATATCTTCCTCATCTGGACTCCGATTCGCCTGATTTTTTTTTTGAAATCAGGTGTTTTGTCACAAGGATTCCAGATCTACAATTAGATCTTACAGATCTGGCACCAGGACGTCTAGATCTGCGCCGTAAATTCGCTGGCCCTAAAAATTCTCTGCAACCTCACTGATTTTTAGATCAGCGATATCTCCTTCATCCGAACTCCGATTCAACTGATTTTTTTTTTTAATTTGGGTATTTTTTCACAAGGAATATAGATCTGCAATTAGATTCTACAGATCTGGCACCAAAACATACAGATCGGATCTGCAAATTCGCCACCCAAAAAAATCCCTGCAAAAAAAAAAAAAAAAATTTCTCCACGGTTTGCCCAAGAAAGTGCTTTGATACCAATTGTTGTAGATCTAACCCAAAAACATATGATAAAAGAAATAAACCAAATAATAAGATTGAATATAGATAGAAATGCTTCTTTATTATCAAAACCCTTATGGTAGGGCAACACCATACATTCACTCCTTAAGGAAGGAGAATACTCCACAAGCCATATGCCTGTTCATACAAGAATACTTCTCTTCATCTTCATATGTGGAGTCTCTAGCCTTTATATAGGCCTCATACATACAATACCATGCATCATTACCATGGTTTCCTCATACCATCAACTAATACCATGGGCCCATTACATTATTATTAACTACTTGTGGTCCCTTACATGACATGGGTTAACCACCTTATTTATTACTATGGCCCATCCCATTATTACATTATTACCTTGGGTACATCCCTTGGTACCCCATATTATCCCCCCTAGGTATATAACACCCTTCCCCCTGGAAAAGACGATTCTTTCTTTGCAATTTCAGGAATTTTATCCCTTGGATTTAGATCTAATTGACACACACACTTTATCTCCACATATATTTCAACTAACTCCATATATCCTTGACCTATGAGCATCCTTATTATGTGCGCCATTTTTCCTTCTGCACACATTCACACTTTTTCATTGGCGCATGCATTCTCGTGGGACAAACTCATAATTCATCATTTAAAATTGCAGTAGTTGTAAACTATTCGGAACCTTGAAACAAGGATTTATATATCATTTAACAAAAGGTTAATGTCCCTCTATGGAACTGTATATCATTTACTCCTTAATAGTAAGAGAGCATGGCATCATTAATAGAAAGCAAGAGATGGAAAAGTCTTTGATAATATAAAATTTGATGTCATGCACCATAGTTTTGTATTGTTGTAGATGGAAATTATGTTTGCTAGTTGTTGAAAAATTTCCCTTTGTACCACCAAAGTTATGTAAAGGCATTCTTTTAAATCTTAAGGCCAAAAAATAGACTTTAGTTCTACACATGCCCTTTTCTACATTTGTTTCGCAGATGGTAAGATTTCTGCAAGCAACACAACATATAAATTATATTTAGTGCTTACACTCCAACTTTGCACATTCATAACCTCTTCCTATAATTTTCCCACACAACACTTCCTCTTCCACACACATTCCTAGTCCTACACAACTGCATGCATTCTTGCTTCTACATACATCTCCATTTCCCACAACACTTTTTCTATACACATACTATGTAGAATTTCTTTTTTGTTTTCTCACAATTATACCTCGACATTCCATACGACAAACTAATAATTCATCGTTTAAAATTGCTATGGCCACGAACTAATAGGATCCATGAGACAAGGATTTCGAAGTCATTTAATAAAAAGGCTCATGTCCCATTGTGGGACTGCATGTAAGAATTTACACCTTAATAGTAAGAGAGTGGGGCACAGTTAATGAAAATTGAGAGATGGGAATTATGGTATAAAATAGAAAAGTGTAAACATCAATTGTGTTTGTTAGTTTTTGAAATTTTCCATTGTAATTCTATGCATTGTCTTACTCTTGTATGAACTTTCCAAATTCTATAATTGGTTGAACACGAGGTGGGGACTAGTTGCTTTGCAACTATTTCCATTGTTTATTATAGTATTAAGTATATAAATATTCATAAATCATAACACTAATATAATTAAACATATTTAGCATCAATTTAATCATATAAATAATTATATTAGGATGGCTTTTCTTTGTGAAAAACTTTATCCTTTTTAGTTAAATGTAGAACAAAATAAAGTTCAATATTTGTTTTCATGTAATTCAAAAATAGTAAATTTAATATTATGAATTTTTTAAGTTAAAATCATTTATTTTAATTACGTTAACAATACTTTTTTGGAGATTAGATTATTTCCCTCCCATATAAAGTGACTAATGTTTAGCCCTAGCCACCTATATTGCACCTTCCTTGGTCACTAGATGCCCTTGCAGTAGTGTCTAGTTACAATTCCCTCTTCCTATATCTTCCCTAACTTACAGAGACACTCACATGTATAAACATTTTCTCCCATCCCTATGAACTCTACTGCGTATGTAGCCTTTATTAAGATAGCAACATCCTTTGCCTCTCTCTTATATATTCAATCAATTTCTAAATCTTTCAATGGTCATTCAAGTGGTATTTCCTTCAAGAATGTATTTCTTCAACAAAATTAGGCTTGTTCCTCATATTTTTTGGTGCGTGAATCACCCTTCGTCTCCTTCCCCATTGGCTCTATGAATGATGAAGAAGTTGTTTCTGTTTAGTCAGGTAGTTTGGTTTACCATTTCTTTGTGTTTTGTCCATGGCTTTCTAATATTCACACCTTAATAGAAAAATATTAAATCCTTATAATAAGCATGTTGTTTTCATCCATCACTATGCAAAGGTATTTTTTATTGTTGAGATTGAAATTGTCAAAGATAAATATATAAGCTCAAAATTTGGTGTATAGTTTTGGGGTAATGTAGACCTAATTCTTCAATCCCTAGTCTCCTTTAAATACTTTAACAAATATTTTAACCATAACTCATGTTTGGATGTAGCTCTCAAATTTGTCATTGGATGTTTATGTTTTATCCTCCCTACAGACCATTTGATCTACTCTTGGAAAATTCCATTTTATTTCCCATGAAACTCAAAGGTAAAGTATCACAATATATGGTATAATCTATGTGGAATTGGATTTCAGTTTAGGTTCCTCGCTGAAATTATTTTAACAACAAAACAAATTTCCTAGACTCTAAAATTAGACTATGAGTGAGTACCCCTATAGTATAGGGATTGTTTTGAAAACAAGTGATCTAGCTACTCAGTTTCTAAATGGGTTTAGGAAATGTAGGAAGAAAAAAAAACAAACTTGGTTGTTTAGTTTTACAAAGGATCATTGGTTAGTCTTACCACTCCTCCATCTCAGGAGACTTCAAATTCCTAACATAAAAAAATAACAATTTTTGCAAATCCTAATGATATATGCTCCTTCCCTACATTAATCAAGATAAGAATTCAATGCTCAGTAAAGCCTTTAAATAGTGCCAAGTTGCAAAAATCAAGGTGATGAAGCCATATATTTAGCTTAAGAAGAATCCCCAAACCATGATCCTCTAAGCTTGGAAGGACCTACGAGTACTCCAACTAAATTAAAATTTTCGAACAAAGGTAGACAAAAGAAGAGGAAAGATCATATTTAATTTGTTTCAAAGGTGATAAGAAGTCGAACTTGAAACCCAATTTCATCATGCATTGATATTTTTATGTAACCAATTAGTGAGAAAATACTCATGTAAGAAATCATGGATTCTAAGTACAAATTTTTCTGTTTTGACTCTAAAATCTCTACTTCCAGGGCTTTCTTCTTAGCCATGAATTCCTTGCCTTCCAATGGTGCGCTTGTTGAAAAAGTTAGGGCATCAATATTAGGTGATTTCTCTTCTTATGATAACTTCTTGCGAATGATTTTTACTTCTTTAGATTAGGATATTTTCTTTACTTAGATTGTTATTGTGTTCTTCATCAAATATATACCAATGCATAAATAATAAAGACATAAAAAAAATAGAATGTTGGTGATCATCCAGGGAAAAAACCTCTCCCACTTGAGAGGAAAACCCAAATGAATGCTTCTTATTATAGAGACTTCAACTGATGAATACCAAGACCATGACGAAGACCCTTGACACAACAACCTCTCCAAGACCAAATCACAAATCCCTTATTCACTGCTTCTTCTTCTTGCCCAAGTCAACACCTGGTCAAACTACTTGCCTTCCTTTGTATTTTGGAAACCCCTAAGATTTTGACCTTCCTCAACAAACTTGTAATACTTGGTCTAATGAGATCTCTGCAATATCACACGTGTGTGAAAAAGTATGGACTTCTATGGTGTATTCCTCCTTCACATGTCTTGAGAACTTGTACTTGTAACTTTGGCTAGCAAAACTAATGGTAGAGATACTTTTTACTTGTCTTTTATATGGACTGATGTCAACCTGTAGAAACCTTATTTTCTTCAACACATGTGAGGAGATTCACACAAAAATAGAACCAAATGGAAAAAATCGTTTCTCCTTCCCTTCGTTCTTCTCGTTGGTTATAAGGTTGCTCTCTTTGAATTTTCACACCTTTCCTTGTTGCAGACTTGCTTGAGCCAAAATTCTATCTCTAGGATGAAGGCTGAGTTGCCTATTAACAATGGTTTTCCCATGTAAATAAGCTGACTTGAATTGGAGACTAGGCTGACATGCCTTTTGGAAATTATCTTCTTCTCTTTTTGAGAGTTGACTTCAAGCGATGTTTGTAACAAGGTCTTGGAGGGCTTATGACACAAATAAATTCTCTTTTACAATGTGTAACATACCCAAATGGGTCTTTCATCTTTGACATTGACTCTACAGACTTTTATGAAATGGTGACTAATCCTAAAGTCTTGCAATGGGAGCCTTAACTAAAAATAAAATCCCTTTCTCATGAAACCCATGAGACAAGAATTACAGAAGTAATTTTATTTTTCTTCTTTACATCAATTACATAATATCATAATTACACATGTCCTTATGAATAATTAACCTAGCCCCACTTTTCAACATTCCCTCTTAACTAGGGAGGTTTATATAATACATACAAGGTACTTATACATTCTGAATCTGAATAATTCTCATAAGAAGAATTAGATTGGTAACCAATATGTATAACATAATATCAACCAATATTGTCACATAACAAGGATTTCACTAACAACTCTATCTCTCTGGTGGTGCCGAGTCAAGACATGAATTATGGTCAGAGGCAGTGGAGACTGCATGTTACCTGGTCAACACATCACCTTCATCAATGTTATAGGATAAGACTCCACAAGAGGTATGGATTGGTAATAAGACATCTCTTTCACATCTGAAGGGTATTTGGATGTGATGCATATGTACATGTTCCAAAGGAGAAAAGAACCAAGTTGGATAGTAAATTTGAAAGTTGCATCTTTATTTGGTATAAGGATGGTTTAAAGGGTTATCAGCTTTGGAACCCATAATCAAGGAAGGTTGTGTACAATTGTGATGTGGTGTTTAGAGAGGTGAAATTTGCTATTAAACATGAAGTCATACCAAAGTAACCTAAGAAGATAGATTTTGAGCTAAAGGAGGAGGAATTAGACTCTACAACAGAAGAGGAATCAAAAGCTGAAGAGCCACAAACTCAAGCTGTGAGGAGATTAGCTTGAGAAGGAAGACAGCCAGAAAGGCATAGTCCAGTTGCTTTCTTTTCAAACTTTTCTTTATCTATTACTAATGATGATCCCAATACTCTCAGGGAAGCAATAGATTTAGAGGATGGAAAACTCTAGAAAGAAGCCATGGTTGGTGAAATGGCATCTTTGGACAAAAATGACGCTTGGGATCTGGTGGAGTTGTCAACTGGAAGGAAACCCATTGGAAGAAAATGGGTGTTTAAGAAGAATGTGAATGCAAAAGGAAAGGTGGAGAAATACAAATCTCGGTTGGTAGCAAAAGATTATTGCCAGGCGTCGCGAATTGATATTGGTGATATTTTTTCTCTTGTTGCCAAGGTAGCTTCTATTAGATTACTTTTATCTATTGCTACCGCTTTTGATTTTGAGGTAGAATAGATGGATGTGAAGATAACATTTCTTCATGAGGATATGGAAGAAGTGATCTACATGAAGCAACCTAAAGGATTTGTGATGAAGGGTAAGAAAGAACTAGTATGCAGGTTAAAAAAGTGTTTGTATGGATTAAAACAGTCACTAAGGATGTTGTATCAAAAATTTGATACGTATATATGGGTACTTGGATTCACTAGAAGCAAAGAAGATAACTGTGTGTATTTTAAATCAATTGGTGAACATGTTATTTATTTGGTCTTGTATGTGGATGATATGTTGTTAATTGGAAATAAAAAAGAAATTATCTAGGAATTGAGGATCCAATTGTCCTCCAAATTCAACATGAAAGATCTTGGTGCTGCAAACTATATATTGGGCATGGAAATTAAATGAGATCAGGAAAAGAGGAAGCTCTGGTTAAACCAGAGGAACTATATCAAGGAAATATTGTAGAGGTTTAATTTGTGGGATAGTAAATAGGCGAAGGTTCCTATTCCTTTAGGTGTAAAGTTATCTATTGAACATTGTCCCAAGACACACGAAGAGGAAGATGACATGTGTTGTGTTCCATATGCAAGTGCAGTCAGTAGCCTATTGCAAAAAATGGTATGTACTAGACTAGACATTGCACATGCAGTGGGAGTATTCAGCAGATTTATGTTAAAACCAAGGAAGGATCATTGGACAACATTGACGAGTTTTTAGGTATTTGAGTGGCACTAGTGATTATGGTCTGTGCTACCAAGGAAGACCAAGATTGGACAAAGTTTTGGAAATCCATGGCTTTGTTGATGCAAACTGGGCTGGAGATCTAGATCAGAGAAGATCTACAAGTGGGTATGTGTCTAACCTATTTGGAGGTGTAGTCAGTTGGATGAGTAAGAGACAAATTGTAGTGGCACTTTCAACTACAAAGGTAGAATACATGGTAGCCACTCATGAAAGGAAGGATGTAGTTTGGTTGCAAATATTGTGTTCAAGTATGGGGTTAGTACAACGAGCCATTGTTTATTTCTATTTTTATAATTTGTATGCACGTAATTTTTGTACGAGTTTGAAACCTACATTTAGTATCAGAGTTGTTTTGGCTTCAAGGTGATGACTTTGTTGCTGAGGGGTTTTGCTCAAACTTGTGATAGACCCTCTTCTGTGGTAGATCTGTGGGATCGATTCTTGTGCTGAAAGAAGATGGCGAGCAGTGGAAAGATAGACACTGAGAAATTTAATGGTCACAGTTTTGAGTTCTGGAAACTCAAGAAGGAGGATCTATTGGTGGATAAAGATCAGTGGATTGTAGTAGATTGAGGTACTAAACCAATGACAATGTCATATGAAGATTGAGAAAAGTTGGATTAGAAGGAAAAGAGCACAATATGGTTGAGTATATCAGATTCCGTTTTATTGAATGTATCAAGGGAAGCTTTAATGAATGATTTGTGCGACAATTTAGGGACTTTGTACAAATCCGTGTCTCTGGTGAATAAATTGTTCCTACGTAAAAAGTTGTATAACCCGAGGATGAAGGATGGAGACTCAGTGATAGAGCATCTAAGTGCCTTTAATAATGTGTTAAGACAATTGTTATCTATTGATATAAAAATTTCATATGAAGATAAGTGCATTAGTTTGTTGTGTTCTCTACCAGATTCGTGGGATAGTCTAGTTGTTGCAATAGGTAGCAATGCACTGCCTTGTAGTTTGATGAAATAGTCTCAGGCTTGCTATCGGAGGAGGTAAGCGGAAAAATTACAAAGGGATAGAATGGTGATTCCTTTTCTGTATAAGGATGGTCCTAGAATAGAAACAACAATAAATCCTCTAGTGGGATATCTAAATCTAGAGGGAGATCTAAATCTCTAGGAAAAACTGTAAATGCGTGCTGGAAATGTGGAAAGTAAGGGAACTTCAAAAAGGACTGTAGATCTAAAGCTCCAGAGAAAGGAAATAGATCTGATGATCCTCCTTCTACATAGGCAAAAACCACCTCATATGAAGGTGGGGAGGTGTACTTGTATTCTCCTTAAAGTACATATGTAGATCATGAGGCATGGTTGATTGACTCAAGTGCATCCTTTCACTTCACTGCCCATAGGGAGTGGTTCTGCGAGTATGATAATATGATGGTGGTGATGTCTTCTTAGGGGATGAAATGAAAGATAGAATCATTGGTCGTGGAAAATTCAAGTTGAAGTTCCAAGGTGCAAGGATTTGAATACTTTTGGGTGCTTTGTATATTCCTACATTGGCCAGAAATTTGATTTTTGTAAGCATGCTCGATAATGCAGGTGTAAAAATAGTGTTCGAGAAAGATACTTGCAAGAGGGTTCAGGGAGCACTGGTATTGATGCAGGGAGTTTGAATTGGAACTCTGTACAAGCCTCAAGGTAGCACTGTTATTGATGGGTGCAACAATTTTGTGGTTCCTAAAAGTGGAGTAGAAAATCTAGGGGTCTTTGGAGAAAATACCATGCTATGGCATCAAAGGCTTGGACATATTGGAGAGAAGGGCCTTTGAATACTTCATGGTAATGGTACTGTAGGAGGTATGTATAATTTCTCTTTGGATTTTGATTTCTGTGAAAGTTATGTATATAGGAAGTAGAATTGAGTGATTTTCCCCTCTAGTGCTAAGAGGGCGAAAGGGATATTAGAGCTTGTGCACAGTGATGTGTTTGGACCTGTGTCGATTCCATCACTAGGTAAGTATGTGTACTATGTATCATTTATACATGACTTCTAAAGGAATACATGGATATATTTCCTCAAGAAGAAATATGAAGTCTTTGGCAAGTTTAAATAATTTAAGGCTTTGGTGGAAAACCAAACAGAGAAGAAGATAAAGGTGCTGAGGACAGATAACAATGGAGAGTTTTACAAGAAGAAATTTGAAGAGTTATGTAAGAAGTGTGGTATAGCACTACAGAAGAATACTCCATACACACCTCAGCAAAATGGAGTTGTAGAAAGAATGAATAGGACATTAATGGAAAAGGCCAGAAGCATGCTCAGTGGTGCCGAGTTAGGACAAGAATTATGGGTAGAGGCGGTGGAGACTACATGTTACCTGGTCAACAGATCACCTTCATCAGCATTGGAGGATAAGACTCCACAAGAGGTATGGATTGGTAAGAAACCATCTCTTTCACATCTGAGGGTATTTGGATGTGATGGATATGTACATGTTAGAAAGGAGAAAAGAACCATGTTGGATAGTAAATCTAAAAGGTGCATCTTTATTAGGTATAAGGATGGTTTAAAAGGTTATAAGCTTTGGGACCCAAAAACAAGGAAGGTTGTGTACAACCATGATGTGGTGTTAAGAGAGGTAAAAGATGTTACTAAACATGAAGTCTTACCAAAGGAACATGAGAGTATTGAGTTTGAGCTAAGCGAGGGGGAATCAAACTCTACAAACAGAAGAGGAATCAAAAGATGAAGAGCCACAAACTCAAGCTATGAGAAGATCAATTTGAGAAAGAAGGAAACCAGAAAGGTATATTCCAACTGATTTTTGTTCAAATTTTGCTTTATCTATCACTAATGATGATCCCAGAATTGTTATGGAAGTAGTATATTCACAAGATGGAAAACTATGGAAACATGCCATGGTTGATGAAATGGCATCTTTGGACAAAAGTGAGGCTTCGGATCCGGTGGAGTTTCCACCTGGAAGGAAATCCATTGGAAGCAAATGGGTGTTTAAGAAGAAGATGAATGCAGAAGGCAAGGTGGAGAAATAAAAGTCTCAGTTGGTAGAAAAAGGTTATTACTAGGTGTCAAATATTGATTTTAGTGATACTTTTTTCTCATGTTGCCAAGGTAGCTTCTATTATATTACTTTTATCTGTTGCTGCTACTTTTGATTTTGAGGTAGAACAAATGGATATGAAGATAACATCTCTTCACATGGATCTGGAAGAAGAGATCTACATGAAGCAACCTAAAGGATTTGTGGTGAAGGGTAAGAAATAACTTGTATGGAGGTTAAAAAACTCTCTGTATGGGTTAAAACAGTCACCAAGGATGTTAGCCTAAGTGCAATTTTCTAGGCAAAGAACCTTGCTTATCATTCAAAGACAAAGCACATTGATGTTTAATGTCACTTTGTAAGGGATATGGTTGAGGACAGAAAGGTGTTGCTAGTAAAGGTGGAGATTTTGAAGAATACTGCAGATGCATTGACAAAGTTTTTGAGCATTGAGAAGTTCTCTTTTGTAGAGAAATAATGGATGTTGCAGGGCTGCACCAATGACTAAGCTCTCCTATGGCCCCCTATGAAAAGAAAACAACAAGTGGGAGAATGTTGGGTATGTGTTATATTGTTTCCATGACTATTTGGGAGGTTTGGGGGGGGTGGCCAACTCCCCCTTCGTTGCATCGAGTGCAGCGCCCCCCCCTCCCCCCCCCCGCCATTAAGGGGTATGAGGGGGGTGACAGCCCCTCTCTACAGGGTCTAGGTAGCACCCCAGGGAATTTTTTTTTAGACCCTGTATTAGGTGGGTGGACCTACCTATGGTCTAGTGTGTGGTTTTACCACATGGTTTTAGGCATGATGGTTTTGTGCCCATGGTATTTTTTAGATCTGGTTAAGGGAACTACGATTATGCTCTAATCTAAGGTTAATGGATTTGGGTTTATGGATGCTTCGGCATGTATATATATGTATTGTAACATTGAAAGGAATATAATGAAAAATCAATTTCATAGTCTTGGTTTTGAGATCCAAGGGAAAATCTCTATGTTAGAAAATTATATATTACGGAGCAATGGAACACATAAAATATTGCAGAAATATAAACACAGAAAATGCATAAAACAAGAGAGACACAGATATACGTGGTTCACCCAGTTTGGGCTACATCCACCCCAAACAGCCAGTCCTTCCTTCCTATTATCCAACAAAATGAAGAGACACAACCTACATCAGATCTGTTGTAATATCCTTTTTTTTCTCTCACAGTCTCACCTCTCTGCTTCTCGCTCGGAGAATACACATCTATTACATAGCCTCAAAATACAATGCCCTCATACAAAGAGAGGGGTTGCCTTCTAGGGCCAAAAAAAAACCCTAAACTAAACATAAGTTCTACTGTCAGATCATCTGCCTAATGAACGACCCAGATTGACTAGAAATTACTATACTTTTACAAGGCAATTTTACATCTATTTTTAGCTTCGAGGTTGCTGCCCCCGAAATCCCCGCCGGGGGACCGCTAGCCCTCGGACCCACCATCCGGGGGGGATTGGCCCCCCCAAAACCCCCACGGGGGGGACAAGTCCCCCCCCCACATGGAGGGGTGTACAAATTTCTTGGGGTATACATCGAGCTAAAACAAAGACCTCTAAACAATCATGCTCCATACTCAACAATCTCCCACTTGGAGAATCACTGTAGCAACTCCATCGCTGCTTCATTTGCTGGACAATGACTCCTCTTTGTACCTGGCTATTTCTCATCTTCATCGTCATCCTTGAAGACCAATTAAAACTGAGCGTATTCTCAGTTTATCCCTAGTTACAACTTTTGCTAGCATATCTGTAGGATTCTGGCTAGTGTGTATCTTTTCCAGCTTCAACTCTCCATCTTCCAACACTAATTGTATGAAATGGTACTTGAGCTGTATGTATTTAGTCCTAGAATGAAATTTTGAGTTCTTTGCAAGATGAATGGCACTTTGGGTCTCACTGTATAACGTGCCCATATCATGCTCCTTACCTAATTCACCCTTAAAACTTTGTAACCAAATCATTTCTTTACTAGCCTCTGTAGCAACAACATACTCTGCTTCTGTTGTTGAAAGTGCAACAACACTTTGGATTTTTGAAACCCAACTAACAGCTATTCCACCAATAGTAAATACATATCCTGTAGTGCTCCTCCTGTTATCTCTGTCACCTGCCATATCTACATCAACATATCCCTGTAGAGAAATGTTTGAACCACCAAAGCATAATGCCTGATTTGTGGTACCTTTCAAATATCTAAGAATCCATTTCACTGCCATCCAATGTTCCTTTCCTAGATTGTTCATGTACCTGCTTACAACTCCCATTGCATGTGCAATATCAGGCTTTTTGCAGACCATTGCATACATTAAGCTTCCAACTGCTGATGCATATGGAACTTTAGACATATAATCCATGTCTTCTTGGTTCTTTGGGCACATTTCCTTACTAAGTTTGAAATGGCTAGAAAAATGTGTACTAACTGGTTTTTCATTGTGCATATTAAATATTTTCAACACCTTTTGTATGTACTCATTTTGAGACAATGTTAATTTATGATTTTTCTTGTCTCTAGTTATTCTCATGCCAAGGATTTTTTTGCAGCTCCCAAATCCTTCATTGCAAATGAATTTTCCAATTTTCTTTCGAGCACATTTATTTCCTACATGTTAGACCCTGCAACAAGTATGTCATCTACATACAATAACAATATAATATAGCTGCCATAATTTTGCTTTTTCAGATAAACACAATGATCAGAGTGACATCTAGTATAACATTGTTCAGACATAAACTTGTCAAATTTTAGACACCACTACCTTGGAGCCTGTTTTAAGCCATACAAGCTCTTCTTCAACTTGCACACTAGTTTCTCCTTCCCTTTCACTTCATATCCTTGTGGGTGCTGCATATATATCTCTTCCTCCAAATCCCCATGGAGAAAGGTTCTCTTTACATCTAACTGCTCAAGATGCAAATCTTCGACTACTACTAGACTTAAAATAGTTATGATTGAAGTCATTTTAAAAATAGGAGAAAATATTTCATCAAAATCAATAGCTTTCTTATATGCAAACCCCTTCACCACAGGTCTAGCTTTGTACCTCTGTTTTCCTCCATCTTATTCCTTCAGCCTATAAACCCATTTATTCTTCACTATAGTTTTTCCTGCAGGCAACCTGACTAAGTCCCAAGTTTGGTTATGCACTAAGGAGTCCATCTCTTCTTCCATGGCTACCTCCCACTTCTTCGTTCTTTCAACCTGCATTGCTTCTTCATAACATTTAGGTTCACCAGAATCAATCAACAATAAATAATATAATGAAGGAGAGTATCGTTCAGGGGGTCTACTTATCTTGGTAGATATTCTAACACGACTTTTAGGTGTTTGGGGTGCCTGTTGCTATTGTGGTGGTTGCCGTTGTTGTGGTTGTTGATTATTATTATTTTCAGGCACCTTTACTTTTTCAATGATTTCATCAAGAACTGCGTATTTCTTATTTTCTTTTTCCTATTTCTTTTCCTGCAACTGATTCTTATACAAGACCTTTTCATTGAATATTACATCTTTGCTTCTAATGATTTTGTGATTTTCGTAATCATATAAGAGATAACCAAAATCATTAACACCATATCCAATAAAGGTACATTTCTTTGACTTTGCCTCAAGCTTTGTTCTATTTTCTTTATCAATATGGACAAAGGCCTTGCAACCAAAAGGCTTTAAAAAAGAGTAGTTTACCTTTTTACCTGTCCATGCTTCCTCTAGAACACCACCATCCAAGTAACTTGAAGGCCCTCTGTTTATTAGATAAACAACAATATTTACAGCATCTTACCAAAACTGTAAAGGCAATCCTGCATGCAATCTCATGCACCTTGCACACTCCATGATTGTTCTATTCATCCTTTCTGACACACCATTTTCTTGTGGTGTTCTTGGAACTGTCTTCTCTCTGCAAATTCCATGATCTGAATAGTACCTATCAAACTCTTTGTTGCAATATTCACCTCCATTGTCTAATCTAAGACACCTCAATTTCTTTCTTGTCTCAATCTCAGCCAAAGCTTTCCATTTATTGAAAGTATCAAATACATCATATTTATTATTAATACAATAAATCCAAGTTTTTATAGTGGCATCATCAATAGAAGTAACATAATAATGAGAGCCACCGAGAGATGATACCTGAGCAGGTATCCATACATCTATATGCACAAGCTCTAATTTTTCGCTCTTCTTTTCTTTCCCAACTCTGAGAAATCTAACTCTCTTCTGTTTTCCATAAATGCAATTCTCACAGAAGTCCAAATCAACATTCTTCAAACCCAGCAACAAATTCCTTGAGTGAAGAATCTTCATCCCCTTTTCACTCATGTGTCTGAGCCTATGATGCCATAATGCTACATCTGCTCCTTCGAAAGTTAAAGCATTAACAGAGTTATAAATACCATTGCATAAATACAATGTACCAACCTTTTCACCTTTTGCTATTACCAGGGCTCCTTTGATGACCTTCCAAGCTTTATCTGTGAAAGTTGTCACACAACCTTCACCGCCTAACTGCCCTATTGAAATCAGATTTTTCTTTAGATCTAGAAAATTCCTTACTTCATTTAGTAGCCATTGGTTTCCATTCTGTCGTTTTACAAAAACCTTACCCATTCCAACAATTTTACAGGGTTTATCATCATCCAAACAAACTTGTCCAAAATCTCCTTGAACATAGTCATGAAAGTATTTCTTATCAGGTGGCACGGAATGAGGCCCCTGAATCTACCACCCAAGAATTAATAATATTTCGAAAGAAAGAATCAAAGCATCTTGTAACACCTCACCTGTCACATTTGCTTCATGATTGTTTTCTTGCTATGCATCTCTTTCTTTTCCCTTCCGAGATCTATAGTCTTTATTAAGGTGTCCTTTCTTTCTTCTTTTTTAGCACACTATCCCCGATCTGAACTTGGATCTGTCTTTCCTTGATTTACTGCGATATCCTAAGCTCTTTCCTTTCCATTTTTCTTCCCCTAGACTCTGCACTCAAAGCATTACCCGATGTCTCACAAGAGCTTTTCCGTCGCATTTCCTCACTAAGGATAGCACTGACAACATCATCAAACTTTAAAGTACTAGATCCAGAAACAGAGTTACTAATGGCCATTACTAAACCATTCCAACTTTCTAGTAATGAGCACAAGAATAACAGAGCTCTAACTTCATCATCAAAGTTTACCCCTATAGAACATAACTGACTTGTAACAGTATTAAAATCATTTTTAAAGTCTGCAATAGATCCATCTTCCGACATCTTCATATTAAATAACTGTTTCATAAGGAATACCTTGGTTGAGGCCGAGGGTTTTTCATATAGTTTCTCCAATGCCTTAATCAAACCCTCTGTCATTGTCTCCTTCGAAATGTTGAAGGAGACCGTTGCTGCGAGGCACAACCCTACTGTTCCAAGTGCATTTCTATTGAGAAGGTTCCATTCTTCATCTGTCATACCCGTCGGCATCTTTGTTTTTCCGCCCAATGGTAGGTATAGATATTTCTGATATAGATAATATTCCATCTGCATCTTCCACATTGAGAAGTTTTGGCCATTAAATTTCTCAACCCTAAACTTACCATCTACTACCATTGCTCCCACTCGAACGAGGAACCCTTATTTCCTGTGAGTTTATCAGCCAAATAGAACTTCGGCTTTGATACCAGTTGTTAGAAAATTATATATTACGGAGCAATGGAACACATAAAATATTGTAGAAATATAAGCACAGAAAACGCATAAAACAAGAGACACAGATATACATGGTTCACCCAGTTTGGGCTACATCCACCCTGAATAGCCAGTCCTTCCTTTCTATTATCTAGCAAAATGAAGAGACACAATCTACAGCAGATCCACTATAATATCCTTTGTTTTCTCTCATAGTCTCACCTCTCTACTTCTCACTCGGAGAATACAAATCTATTACACAGCCTCAAAATACAATTCCCTCATACAAAGAGAGGGGTTTCCTTCTAGCGCAAAAGAAAACCCTAAACTAAACATAAGTTCTACAGTTAGATCATCTCCCTAATGAACAGCCTAGATTGACTAGAAATTACTATACTTTTACAAGGCAATTTTACATCTGTTTTTAGCTTCGGGGGCGCTGCCCCCGAAACACTCGCTGGGGGACTGTTGGCCCCCAGACCCACCAGCTAGGGGGGATCAGCCCCCCCAAACCCCAACGGGGGGGACATGTCCCCCCCGAACCCTCGCAGGGAGGACATGTCCCCCCCACACCCCCCCACATGGAGGGGTGTACAAACTTTGTGGGCTATACATCCGGCTGAAACAAAGACCTCTAAATAATCATGCTCCATACTCAACACTCTATGTATATATGTTTTATGTTTTATGCTCTCGCTATTGTTTATTTTCTGTTTTTAGAATTTGTATGCAGGTAATTTTTGTATGGGGTTAAAACCTACACAAATTGATGACAATGATAGCACTCAATTTCATTCACCAATGGAGCAAATGAATTATGATTTCTCCTTTGAATTTTTCTACTATCAATTGTAGGAGTGTATGATTTTCTTGGCATACAAACTCCTTTTAATTCTCTTATTTGTTGTTGATGAATTTGTTGCCTCTTTTCTCTAACATTGTCATGGTTTCTCACAAGTTTCATTGTAGGCTTCTTTTAATTTAACTTGTTAGTCTTCCCTACATTTGAACTCGCATCTCGTCTTTGAAGGTTAGAGTTATATTTTCTCACTGCTATGTTTTTCTTAACCTTTTCAAGATGCTGGTCCTTTTCTTCAAGTTACTTTCTCAAATTTTATACCACATTTTCAAGTGCCTCAACATAATATTTATTTTACTTTTGTTTGTTGCACATAACTTCTTCATTTCTTGTTGCATCCTCTGGCTGGTTTCTCAAGGTGGTGAGCTCCTCCTTGATATTTTTCTCCTTCCCATCACAAATCTGCAACATTTTCTTATGATATCTACATGCAGTTGTTAGTTTTTCCACTTGAGTAGTTAATTATCTAATCACAACCATTGTCAATTCAAATTCATCCTTAACAATAAAAATATCCTTTTCATCATCAAACTCAAAAGAATCATCATAATTATAATTAAAAAATTCATTCAAAATATTACCTTGTGACACATCCAATTCATAATTTGTAGTTGTTTTGCAATGGACAAATTTTATTCCTTTTTCAAATTTCTTGTCTTTTGAGACATCCTTCTCCCATTTATGGCCATGAACCACGATCTACTTTGCAAGAGGTCAAGATTCACTAAAAAACATCTGCTCAGATACCAATTGTTGGAAATATATTCACTACTAAGAGCAGGGGGTGAATCACTACTGATGGCATTTGTCTCAATTTTCACCAATTATAAATCATTTTCCCAAACTCACTTATCCATCCACATGCACAACGTTAAATCATCAAAACATGTAAGAAGAAATAAATGAAAACCATAATCACCATGAGAAAGATAAGCATGCAGACATATGAACACAAGTATTTCTAGTGGAAACCCTTTCGGGAGAAAAACACCATGTTGTTGTCGCACTGCTCAAATCTTCTATTAATCTGTTGAACAAATTTACATGGATTAGCTTTCAACCATAAGTCGAAAGACTTGGCTTCTTTTACTGTATGCCGACATCTATCAATCCATAAATTTGTTTCTCTCACAGATCTATGGACTACTATTTGCTAGAAGCTCCCACGACCAACAATCCTTGCCCAACCACCATTGGACTATATCTTCAACAATATTTTTAAATGTATATTCAATTTTTATCAATGTGGGTCTTCTCAAAAGTATGCATAATGGGTACTCGTTGGATGTGAAATTTAATTCTGCATCCAACAAGTGTCTACACTTGAAATTTGAGTAAACCTATAAGGAGATAAGCCAAAAATACAATTAAAAATTAGTTTTCTTCTTTTCTCTCAAAAATTCATAACTCGTATTTTATTATTTTAATTTTAATTTTATTATTTTTCCTTAGGAGGCTACTTTTAGGCTGAAATTTTTTCTAATGAACATTTTTCTTTAGCATGAACATCCATCTACTACCAATAACTTCCTTTTGTTCAGAGAGTTGAATTAAATCCCATACATCACTTTCATGATGCTTTCATATTCCTCTGACATGGTTTCAACCCATTTTTTAGAACATGAAGCCTCATAAAATCTATTGGGATCAAATTCAAATATGTTACTGATTAAAGTAGAAAAAAGGGAATCTACACCTTTTATTTGGGATGTCCATACATCTAGATCTTCTAGGAGATGTCAATTTTGGCTTATTATCAAGTTTCAAATTTGAACATCTGGTAATTTATTTATCCACATCGGTTTCTTCCTAGTTTCCTCATGATGATCCTAGTGGTCTCTTCCACATACCTCATTTGATTATTTCAATTTAATGTCACTAGCCACAATGTTATCATTTTCTTTTGCAATTAGCTCATCATCAACTTCTGCCACATCCAATTACACTTTCACATTGAGTGTTAGATGTCATTTTGAAACTAGATTAATTAATAGTAACATATTTAAATAATATCATTTTTCTTTCACTATGAATTTATTTTGGTATGCTTTAGAATCACCACTGTATCCAATAAAAATGTCAATTTTACTAGTAGCTTCAAGGTGTGTCCTCTTGTAGAAAGTATGTAAGAATGTGTTTGTGTATCAAAAACTCTAAAATGATTAATATAAGGTTTCACTCCAAAAAAATACTCCTTATCTATAACATCCCTTAATGAATTATGATAAGACTTGTTTAATAAGTCTAAAAAATATCAAATGATTTTTCCCAAAGGAAACACGGCATACCAAAATGCTTCAATGTGTCTATGTAGTTTCAACAATGCTCCCATTCTTCTTCTCCATTATCCAATTTAGCTCAAGAGCATAGAAACAAAATACTCCCTCTTGATCCAAATCGATTGCAAAAAGAAATAAACTCATTAGACTTGTACAGCCCGCCATTATCACTTCTCAAGTTTTTTGGTGCTACGCCCTATTTTATTTTCCACAAAGGATTTAAATTCATGAATCCTTTCAAACACTTCATTCTTTTGCTCAATCAAGTATATCCAACATTTTCTTGTAGCATAATCTATGAGAATAACAAAGTAAGAGAATTCGTGGATAGAAGGAGTACTAATGGTCCACACATGATACTGAATGAACAAGGCCATAGAGATTCATAATATATTTTTAATCATTTGAGAAGAAATGATCCCTATGATACTTTCCTATGGTTTCACACAGAACATCCATTTCACACATGTCCTTTTCTCACACTAATGTGAAATACCTCTTACCATTTTTTGAACTCTCCTTAGGTTGTCAAGATTTAGGGAATCAATTCTTCGATGTCATGACTCCTTGTGCATTCCCTCATCATGTAATATTTCTCCATGATCAACAACACCTATAACCAACCTATACAATCCACCGTATCTAATGCTTTTATAAATCACCTTGACGTTCCATATTGACATTGTTGGATTGTATAGTTTCCCACAATGAAATTGACCTTCATTTTAGCAATAAAAATTCATTGATAAGAATTTCTTTCTTAGGATGGGAGCGTTGTTACCGAGAATAGTGTCTATGCAGAACTGATAGTCCCACCAAGGGTGGTAGCAACCTTAGAAACAAACAAAGTAAAGCTATTCTTGTATTCCTTTATGACTAGATAGATAAGAGAAGAATGGAGGGACCAACCTCAATCTTGCGCTTGGTTCCTCACTTTGATTCCTCTCTCTTTTGATAGACTCTTGCCACTTGCTCCCTCGCCAGCCAACTTCAAAGAGTACCTGTGGGATCAAAGTAGCATAATAATATCCGAGAACAGAGATCTACTAGCATAAACAATATAAGATCAGATGTATATTGACCACATACAAACATATATCATAAAATATGCAAGGACATGGAGGAAAACTTGAACAACTTTATTGATATCAAGAAACATACAGGGGAGGATTACAACCAATTATTCTGAACCAGTGTCATCCTCTCAGTAAGAAGCCCTTCTTCACCTCATGAAAAGCTTAGATCACTCAACACTATGATATTGTAGCAAGAAACCAACAACACTTCCTTACAAGATACAAAATTCCAGCCTCCGGATCTCTAGGATGAGAGATCCATATATAGATGCTTGAAAGGAGGGTGAGTCAACTCCTAGGGTTTGATTAGTGTCCTCTCTCTGATAGTTCTTGATGCCATTTGGAGAATGATGATCTCTTACTCATCCTTGGGTGAAATCAGGGAGGCAAGTGTCACAGGAGAAGTTTCTGGAAGATTCCATGATTTTCCACCTCACACACTGCCTCTGCCATTTGTCTATTCCTTCCCATCGCACCCCATAGAAGGGATTTTCAACATGCATCGCACCCTTCATGATTATTTAGGTGGGATGCAGTGAACTTTGTCCATGGAGCAGGTGGGATGGTATAGTTTTGACCAGTTTTGAGTAGTTTTTCATGGAGAACTTCTGAGAGGTGATGTGATCAGCTGACCTTGTTCTTTTAGGGGTTGGAACAACACTTTTAGGGACTTAGGAGCCCTTGGTTTATGGACATTTAGGATTGGGGTTGCAGTGCCAGAAAATGTCTATAATAGTTGCCCCCTAAAGCATGAGGTCGTTAATTAATTTTTGATGTCGAGTGAAATGCTTTATCATGAGGATCCGAAGTTTTTCGAGCTAGAAGGCGACCTGTAATAAGATACAATACAACACATTATCTTCATAATATTTTTCATTTCCTGGCTGAGTCGGGCATTCCCATGCTCAGCTTTATAAATTCATTTTCATGTACATAGGACAGACAACCGTCTGAGTGCAGACTGATGATTCTGGTAGAGCCATCATCCCTTTGGTTGGATGATTATCTGTGCAGCCATGATGTACACTGGATGTCTTTATTCCCTGAATGTATTTCGCAGCCCGGATGGATGATACTAGATCTGGGGTCTTCAATCTCGTTTGATCTTCACTCGAAGTACAAGTCAATCCATGTGAGAGATGTTATGGAGTCGAACATGGAAAGACATTGCCTGATTACCAGCCAATGATGTAAGTTGTTAACAGGCATGAGAGGAATCACCGATAATGATGATGACCCTCAAGGTACTGCAGTACAATTCGCATGGTGTGAAAGAGGGACTTGGCGTTGAACACCATGCAAAATCTTTCGGTCGAAGGCCAATGATGTAAACTTATCACCGGAAGTGAGAAACTTGCCATTGAGGCATGCAAGCTTCAAAGTACTGGAAGGGTTGTTCCTAAATGAACTTCTTGGATAATGAGCTGATGTCGAAAAGAAGCGATCCGTCACAGGAGGGTCTTAATGAATCCCACATCTATGACACGGAATGGAGCAAATTATTTTAACGAAGGAGAAAACAATCTGAGGGTACAAGGTTGAGGATGGCAGTCATGAAAATATGGAGAATGAATGTATTGTAGCGGATGAGACACAGGTGAACCCTCTGAGCAACTTCTCTTGAACATATCAGCGACACTGACATGATGGATTGGTAGCATTAACCCCAAATATGGATGGTGTGATGGAACCATGGTGATGTGACCGGTGAATGGAACAACCCAACCTGACTCGGATGCGGAGTGAAAGTGTCATGTTCAAGAGCGACTTGCTACCAACAAAGTTTTTTCAAGTTTTCTTCCCAATTTTCCCCAGTCATTGCTGACCAGTACCTCTTTATTTTTGTCAAGCTTGAGGAGGATAACATATGCTTGTTCTATAATCTACCCTTTGAGCAAACCCATCGCTATGTTTTAACGAGCCTAGCGATAATGAAACTCGGTCTTGTCTGCGAGGACAAGCTTGTTGCTATTAGCTTTTAACGAGTTTAACGACAAAGACAACTCGGTACTTTTCAATTTTACAGAGTCTAAAAGGGACGTGAAGGAAACTCCAATAGTTCCTTTTTCGTCATATAATCCCTTAGGTCCGAAAAAGTATAAAACAATATGAAAGGGATGAATTTTCGGTAATTTTAACGAGCCAGACAAGGCAAGCGCTTGATATTTTTGTGTAATAATCCCTCGGGTCCAAAAAGATTAAAATCTAAAGGAGGGATAGCACTTTCGGTCGCTTTAACAAGCTAGAGAGGCCAATTGCTCGGAAATCTTTTCATTTTTTATGAGTCAGATGAAAAGAGCTTAAAGGAGACTCGTTTTTGAGGGACGAGTGATAATTTCAGATAGCAACTGATTCCAGGTACGGTTTGGAATTTCCAAATCACGGCAGTGTCACAAGGATGGCTAACTGTATCACTTTTCGTAGCCATTCCTGAAAAGGGTAAACAATCAAATGGAGGTGAATGATCAACCAATATGGAGTGGAGGTGATGATGAGAACACGACCAAGGCTTCAAAGGTTGACGATACGGCATTCACGATGCTTATTTACCGGAGGTTGGTTCATTTTTTAATGAGCTTAAACTCTGGGGGAAACATTTGCTCATTGCTTATGTTTATTTTTTAATGAGCTTGAATTCCACGATAAAACTACTCGAGGTAGGTTTATTTTTTAACGAGCTTGAACCCAGCGGTAACACTTCTCGTGGTGGGTTTATTCTTTAATGAGCTTGAACCTTGCAGTAACACTGCTCGTGGAGGGTTTATTTTTTAACGAGCTTGAACCCTGAAGTAACACTGCTCGTGATAAGTTTGCATGCCCCCAGCATAATAACATAAATCAAGGTGCATGCCCCCCAAGCTTCATTGCATTCAACTCGGTGGTTGGAACGAAGGTTTACCTTCGAGATCTTTGAAAGTCTCGACTTGGATTTTACGAGACCATAATCAAAGACTGGATTTCGAAAGGGAGTTGTTTCATTTTTTAATGAGGTTGACGTAGTTATAGAACTATCCTCATGACTCCTTGTTTCATTTTTTAATGAGGTCAACACGAGATAATAATTGTCCTTGGAATCCACCGTATTTACAGTATTTGATAGAAAATCACAAACTGAAGGATGATTAAGGTTGCTGGAATAATATTCTTGGTAATTCGGAAGATGGGAACAATGGTGGTAATCTTCCCATGGTGCCTCTCCTATCATCATTGACTGAATGATTCCTTTATCTGTAGAATGTACATGCGACCAAGGATCTGAAGAGGTGCCATATTCCTTAGAACTATCTATCCAAACACTCGATGAGCGTTGATTTGGGCTTGCCCCCCACGCCAAGAAAATTGATTGCTACAATATTTCTATAATGGCGATGATCCATGCTGTCAAAATGTTTAGGAATATTCTGAATCTAGAAGATATCATATTGCAGGTTCCCACAGTGGCCACTTCCGCCAGATTGTTTGGAGGTAGTAGGGAAAAAGTACCCATCATTGTAGGGTCTTTTAGTAGGCCTACTCCGACATTTTGAAGCGATTTAGAGCTTCCATGGATCATTGGAATGCTTCCCGTAACTTGTGAATTATTGGGGAGAAATGTTTGTTGGTTGACGATTGTAATTCCTCCTTGAAAGGGAAATGCAATCTTCCTGAAGTAGGTCGACACAACTGCGGCCATGGCATATATCCAGGGCCTTCCCAGTAGGATCTTGTAATCGAGGTTTTCGTCGATTACTTCAACATCAATTTCTATTGTTTTTCCCCCTAGTTCAACTTGCAAGTTGCTTAAAATCCCGTATGGAGTGTATGATCGTCCATCAAATGCTTTTAACATTGTTGACGATCACGACAAGGGTGGTGAGCCTAAATTTTTCTAGTAACTCATCGACATAATACATGTAGATGCCCCCTCATCAATAATTGTTCGATGAACAGTTTTGTTGAGGGCTTTCACTTGAATAAGGAAAGCTAGTTGAGCTGGTAACTGAGGGTCATATCCTTTGTGATTAAAGGATACAAGATTGGAATCCGTTGGGTCAATCCCACCTATCACTGATAATAAAGCTTGCTTTTGGGAGGGGAAACTTTGCAGTACCTCAAGTGTCGACATAGCAGACGCGATTGGGCCAGATCCTCCACTATATTATAATGTTGTGCTGCTCTAGCATGAGGATTAAACGTTGATTTGTGTACTACTCCCTTTGGCGGCTTTATTGTTAGCTCTGGAGTGATGGGTGGCACAATTTCGGTCAAAGTTGTTGTCGAACTACTAGGTTGATCATTATCCTTTTTGTTCGACATCTGTGGATTCCCATAATCTTTATTCCTTGTCGATATCAAAGCATCATTTTGCTGCTTTGAAATAGACAACATTAGCACTTGGGACGGGGAAGCATTGTTACTAGCAACCAGTTTTGTTCCTGGATTCGGAAACGGATCTATCAATACTGCTGAGGTTTTTGAACTCTTGAAGAGTTTCTTAAGCTTGGCTTTATGTGGACAATCACTCTTCCAATGATCCTCATCACATATAAAGAATGGATGACTCAGTTTCCTATTTCCGGAGGGGTTTGCAGAAGATTTTTGAGGAGACAACTCTTCCTTTCTCTTCTTCTTCCCTTTCTTTTTCTTCTTGCCTCGTGGTTGCTTTAGTTGTTTGCCCTTGTCGGTCGACATGGCATTTACCTCTGAGGTGAGAAGTTGTTCATTTGCATTTTGGTCAGAAATCTTATGGGCTTTCTTAGATGTAGCCTTTGTTGATTTCGTGCTTGTCTCTCCTATCACGCCATCGTCGGCATGAGAGTCATTGTTCGATTTAGGAGGAGGAGGAATGGAAAATTCCAGTTTGGGAGCGTCAGGGATTTTATCGTAGAGCGTGCCAGACTGAGTATAAATCAAGTCCAAATATTGCACATGAGCAATAACTTGCTCTTCAGTGACGACTCCTCCCTTTGCCACATCTTCTGTAATGGAAGGTAATAACGAATTAATAAACCATTTAGCTAAAAGCTGATCAGGAACGTATTTTTTTACCATTCTACGATGGCGTCACCCCTCATGAATATGATCGGATATGTGAGTGGCCATCGTTTGCTTGAAATTGGTAAGAAGTTATGTTCTCGTTTCATACCTTATAGGTAATTGAAAATGGGTTAAAAAGGTTGTGGCTAGGGTATTGAAGTTATCAAATGAAGCTCTAGGTAATTCGATATACCATTTTGCTGCCGGACCAGTTAACGTTCTCTAAAAAAGGCGGAGCCTAATCGAATCATCATTTAGAGTGTTAAATGAACACCATAGATGAAATGACATCACATGATTTGACGGGTCTTCACCCGGATTTCCATTAAATTTAGGAATATCTGACGGAAGTTTATGCGGAATCGCCGGCCACCAAGGGGCGTAAGCAATTAGATCATTTGTCAGCCGGTTTAGATCTGGTAATTCTAGAGTTGCTACAAAGGGCAACTGTTGATTCAGGTTAGGTGAAGCATACCCAGGATAAGATGGAATCACTTGAGCAGTGGGTCTTTGCATACTAGCATAATGTATTTGATGTTGGTAACCTTGATAAGGTTGATGGGCATAACCATTATAGTATGGTTATTGATAACTGCTTTGGAAATGCGGTTGCCCATTACTTACAAAGAATTGTTGCTCAGGTCCTTGATATGATTGCTGGAATTGCGGTGGTTGAGATTGAACCAGCCATGGTTGTTGGACCATTTGCTATTGTCCAATACTGGACGATTGACCAAGATGAGGAGTCATAGTACTTGTTTGAGCCTGAGTCGCTCCAGATAAGGAGGTACTAACCTGAGGTTGTGGTTGAATCGCTGAGACGAGAGGCTGTTGTATTGCAACCTGAGAAACTTGGGGTTGACATACAACAGGTAGCACTTGTACTTGCGATGCAGCCACAATAGCAGGTATAGTGGGAGTATTCGACACAGGATGGACTGGCGCATTGAATATACAACCCTTGGTTGTTGAGGCAGTATTGGTGCCCAACCGCTAGATGTCATTCCAGTTTGACCTGAACTTTGTTGTAAACTCCCATATGGTTGTTCTCCGGGAGGGAACAATGAAAAGGCATATTGTCCTCCATATGGTGGCAATCCAGTACTTAAAGGGTAGATTGGCCTTTGAAGACACACTGGATCAATTTGTTGAGTTTCAACATAAGAAATACCAGATGAGAATTCGGATGAAGAAATAGGAACTAACCATGTCGTCGAAACAGTCCCTGATTGGACTCCAGCTTGTTGTTGATAACTTGCCGGGATAGATGGTATACCGACGAACATCGTTGGAGTAGCAGCAGGAGGCTCTGCCACTGCTGCGTCAGATGACATAGTCCTAGATGTCGACAGTTGTTCAGACATATCTAGTCTATCCAAAATATTTCCTAACGATTCTACAAGAACTTGCGACGAAGGGAGACTAACTTCTAAGACCAACGAGGGAACAGTGATGTTATTCTGATTAAAATAAATTTTAGACGCTTTGACACAACTTGTTTTTCCAATTTTTAAGAGTCGAGAAAAAACAAAAGATGCCTCTAGTCGCCTTCGATTTTTAATGAGCCTGAAGTGACAAGTGCTCAGATGGACCTTTTCCTTTAAGGAGTCTGAAAAGGAACAAAAGAGACTGCTCTGGAAATCTAGACAGAGGGATTACAAAACCAATCACAAAATTGCAGAATACTTTTTATGGTACGACAGTCAATCTTCCCAAATGTTGTGTTCAGTGCATTGCGATCGATAGGGCGGCAGACACGGCTTCCTATGGATAAAGGATAAAGCCTATTGTGGTCTTCCAATATATACTTGACGGTACGTGGGAGCACAAGTCCATATTGGCACTTGTTGTCTCAAAGTGGAGGAATCACCCAACCAACAATGAAAGCAACAGTTACCATGTTTTACGACACCAGAACACGTCTCTAGCCTAGACTTCTAAATGTTGTGCGTTAGGTTCCAAAGCGTTTTTAGATTCATTGAATTTATTTTATAATTTATCTTGCTTAAGAAATTTTCCTTTCAGGTTCACCGCGTGATGTAAATGTACAATTCCTAAAATGCAGTCTAAGATGATAAACAGTTGTTTAATCTTCTTTCAGCAATGAAAATCCTAGCTACTAAGGAAAGAAAGATGATTTTCTTTCAGCATAGAGCATAGAGCACACATTATATGCACCATCCTAAATCAAAATGATAAGCAGTTTAAATGAAAATGCACATGCATGTATTGTTTTTAAGCTTTCTTAATGTATGTGAAAGTAAGAAAGCTAAGTGAAAATCTGAATTATTTCCAAAGCGACAATACTCAACAAATTTCTTTTCAAAATGAAGTGAGAGTAAGAGAGACACTTTGCGATTTTGAAACGAAAAATTGCTTTTCGACACTTTAAAAACTTACGAATTCAAATCATATGCAATAGTAACTTGTATAATCGACTACCAAAGCAAGGGGATTGTCTTCTATGGCTGAAAACGACAGCTACGACACTTTCAGATCAAAGAACGACAGCTCGATTATGCTACTTTTTTGCAAAAGAGAACTGAAAATGATGCAAAATACATAAAAACACTTACAGTTCTTTGCACTATGGAGGCAGAAAGATGTAAAGGAAGGGGGTTCTTACAGAGATATACTAACCATAGACAACTAAACTCCAGAATAGGACTGAAAACAGTGAGTGAAAAACCATAGCCTTAAGGTAGAGTTAACCTTATCTGACTAGCGCACCTGTCACACAGGGAACTCTGCTTTCAACACACCTACTGCACTCAGGAAGTGCACTGTAAGCAGACTGCCTTTAAAGCAGGGTGCAATGGTACCAGAATGAGACTTCAAACAAGTTTTTACTCACAATTTTCAATTCAGTTTGGGGATTTAAGCTAAGAAAGCAATATTCAGCATATGCAAAACACAGAGGTGGATCTAAGGAGGTTACTAGAGCTACCACTCAGGGCAATTAGTCTGTTTGTAGATCTATTGTTTAATTCATAAACAAAACCCGAAGATTAACTGAAGCAACATTGATCTACTTTGCATTCGTAAAACAAATGCAGTTCGAAGGCTAGCTGGCTTGGTTTCAGGCTCCGTCTATATGTTTATAAAAGAAACAAAGATAGGCTAACAAAAAATCTAGTCGCTCCCCAGTGGAGTTGCCATTTTGTTACCGGGAATAGTGTCTATGTAGAACTGCTAGTCCCACTAAGGGTGGTAGAGACCTTAGAAACAAACAAAGTAAAGATATTCTTGTATTCCTTTATGACTAGATAGATAAGAGAAGAATGGAGGGACCAACCTCAGTCTTGCGCTTGGTTCCTCACTTTGATTCCTCTCTCTTCTGATAGACTCTTGCCACTTGCTCCCTCGCCAGCCCAGCTTCAAAGAGTACCTGTGGGATCAAAGCAGCACAATACTATCCGAGAACAGAGATCTACTAGCATAAACAATATAAGATCAGATGTATATTGACCACATACAAACATATATCATAAAATATGCAAGGACATGGAGGAAAACTTGAATAACTTTATTGATATCAAGAAAAGTACAGGGGAGGATTACAACCCATTGTTCTGACCCAGCGTCATCCTCTCAGCAAGAAGCCCTTATTCACCTCATGAAAAGCTTAGATCACTCAACATTATGATATTGTAGCAAGAAACCAACAACACTTCCTTACAAGATACAAAATTCCAGCCTCCGGATCTCTGGGATGAGGGATCCATATATAGATGTTTGAAAGGAGGGTGAGTCAGCTCCTGAGGTTTGATTAGTGTTCTCTCTCTAATAGTTCTTGATGCCATTTGGAGAATGATGATCTCTTACTCATCCTTGGGTGAAATCAGGGAGGCAAGTGTCACAGGAGAAGTTTCTGGAAGATTCCATGATTTTCCACCTCGCACACTGCCTCTGCCATTTGTCCATTCTTGCCCATCGCACCCCATAGAAGGGCTTTTCAACATGCATCGCACCCTCTGTGAGTATTTAGGTGGGATGCATCGCACTTTGTCCATGGAGCAGGTGGGATGGTCTAGTTTTGACCAGTTCTAAGTAGTTTTTCATGGAGAACTTCTGAGAGGTGATGTGATCAGCTGACCTTGTTCTTTTAGGGGTTGGAACAACACTTTTAGGGACTTAGGAGCCCTTGGTTTATGGACATTTAGGATTGGGGTTGCAGTGCCCAAAATTGTCTATAACAAGCGTAACATATATTCTTTGTTAATTTTATACCCCCACTTAATATTTAAACATGATTTCCTACTTCTTTTACCTCATGAAATTGGTCATGACCCAAGAATAATGAATCTCTAGAACTACTCTCATTAACCTCTACAAATACCTCTTTGTTGAGATATATGTGCTTGCTTGCACTAGAGTTAACATACAAGCTATCGTTGCAAGGAACAATAATATAGAGGGTAGATAATAATGAGAAATTTTCTATTCGATTGGACAACTCATCAATTCTAGCAGCAACCTTATCTTGATGGAGTTGATTCTCATCGTTTTGTTGAAACATGCCCTTTTCCTTTAGGTTAGTTTATTCTTAGGACAATATTATGTAACATGTCGTTTCTTCTGACAATTGAAACATTTCACCATGGGCTTAAAATTTTCCTTGGATAAAGAAGGTTCACCATTATTGAATGTCTAACATGTTGTTTTTCATTTTTTCTTCTTAAAGTCCTTATGACTGGGTTTACTAGTATTATATCATACTGCAACATCATTTGAGTCCTCCTAACTCTCCACCTTCTTCCACATCTCTTCAAATTGGAACATTTCATACAAAGTCTCAAATGAAGGTACACATTTTCTATCACTAACACCATTGACAAGCATTTTTTCGTCATTAGAGAATGTATTCAAGATTATGGAAACCATCTCCTCGTTTGAGATTTTATCTCCTATGTGATGCAATTGGTCCCTAATATTTTTTACTCTATTAATATATGGAGATATGCCTTTCTCCCTCTACCATCCTGCATGCAAGCAAGTTGTTTATGAGTAGTATCCTTCTTGACATGCTCAAAGATTCATATAGGGAATTTAACTTGTTTGAAAAACCTTTGGTTGTCTTGCAACTCCTTTCATTCATAACCAAATACGATATCAGATTCACTGAGATGATCATATGATCCTTGATATCCTTCTTATTCCTCTAAAACCTTTTAGTGGGATCTTTTGGTTATTCTTCTAATACATTGACAAGAGAATAAACCCTTGTTCAATGTGAATGAGTTTCATAAAATATTTCATGAACAATAATTAGAGATTTCTTCAAACTTTTAGAATCACTAAATTGAAAACTCTTCCTACCAAAGATGGGAAGACAAGAATTCAAACTCCTTATAAATGATTATAATTCATTCACATTTATCCTTTTCATAAAGAAAAATAGCTTAGGGGGAAAAATCCACATGTCTTTTCTTTTGCATAAAGAAAAATATATAGGAGAATTCCTAAAGTCAATGCATGACTATTATCTTAAAAAAAATAATAAAAAATTCTAGGAAAAGCATGTAGTCTAGCCTCAATTGGTCACATATCTAATTAAAGAAGACAATTTTTGTGGATAATAATGCAACCACCACAATCAACATCTAAGAAAATACATAACAATTCTCTAGTTATTTGAGTTATAACAATCGATAAGAAGTTGCAACACTGACAACTATTGGTTACATAAAAATCAATTAATAGCTACAAAGAATCTAATGTAGCAATCTAACTTTTCTTCCCTTTTATTTCACAAGGCATTTTCTTGTTGCTTACATGCACATGGGAAGAAAACTAAGTTTTTTTTTTTTTTTTATCTTTACTAAAGGATGAAATTATTCTACCACTAACATGTTGTACACTATGACACATGCAGTCTGTTGTACTCTCATGATTTTATTTATTTATTTATTTCATTATTTCTTTAGAAGATTGACTTAGATAAAATGATAAAAAAAATGAAAACACAAATTTTCTCTTTCATGGTCTCTCCCCAGTCCTTTCCTTTGGAGGATCTACTTTCAAATTGGTTACATTGCTATAACAAAGTTACTAAAATAATTTGACGAAAAAATAAAAGAATGAAAATATAAAATCATAACTTGAATTATTTATTCCATTAAACTCAAATTAAATTAATAAAATCTTTTTAAGTAAAAGGTAAACTAACTATCTTATAGAGACATCAAACTAACAACTCAACTCCAAATTCTAATTTAAGATAAAATCTCTTATATACAATTAAGATTCAACCAATAGAAAATCATTGAAAAATGATAAATCCTTAGCCTAACACTAAGCTCACCACCCATTTTTTTTAAATGATTCACGGATAATAAAAATAAAAGTAAACTTAATCCATATTTACATTTTAATTATTTTTTTATTCGATTACACTATTTTTATGTACACCATAAAACATCTAATTCATTGCATAAAACATCTAATTCTTTATCAATGTGTAAAGTTACAATCCATGTTATACCATTAAGACCGCGTAAAAGCTGTGACGGGAAAGTGAAGTAAAAATATCATGGCAAAGCAAAAATCCGAAGGTCCAAAACCGAAAAAAAAGTAAAAGTAGAAAGGAAAAGTTCGTAGTAAAAGGCACCAACCTCGAATTGCATCGGTCCTTTTCAGTGGCCAGCATTTCATCGTTTTTCAAGGCTGAACAGGTAATAAACGAAGTGCGCCGAATTAGAATGACTGGTGACAGCTCAGCAATGCGGCGAACTATTCAGGAACTGTGTGATTGAGCTTTGCAATATGCTCTGCAGTACGCAGTATCTTTTCATGGTACTGGTAGTATTTGTATGAGGAATTTGCAACTTCTGGATATTGAAGATATTCTCGTGGAACACATTTTGACAAAAGGTGCAGTTTCCAAAACTCGTATGGCTGCGCTGGGACAACTGTCCTAATGTCATATCCCTCTCATAATTAACTCAACGTAAATCAAATTGTTATGAAATAAGTTAGGAATCAGTTACAAACTAATTCTTGATAACTGAATGAGGGTAAATCAAGAAAGGAAAGAAAATGGATTGTATGCATTAAATATGGTGAAAAATTCATAGTATAGGATACGGGTAAGGACTATACATTATAGAGACTCTATTAATGCGAGGTAGCAAATGATGGACCTGTTCTTTTACACGCTGCGAAAGACATGGTAACGGTTTGCTGCTCAGATTCATAGAACCTTGATGTATTTTTTGGTGGAAGAGGCAGCAGCTAAAAAAAGTGAGCTGACAACTCACATTATCTACTGCGAGTCTATAATACTATAATATTTACGCGTTGCAATAGATATATGCACTCTACATTCTGCGACAAGCGAGGGGCGGGGAAAGAAGTGAAGTTGCCTTTGAGCGCTTGATAGACTGGAACAAAGTTGGAGTGGAAACTGGCCATGGTAAACGGTGTGTTTCGACGATGGCCGTTTTCAGAAAAGCTGAAGATCTCAGCGCGCTTAACAATGCAACAGTGCAACTTGCTTTTGTTGTTTTCAGTAGAGGAGAGCACTCATCGAAAGATCGCCATGGCAGTAAATTTGAGCGACGAGAGTGCTTTTGCAGTAAAAAAAAAAAATAGCCGTGGTTAATTACCTCTGCCCCGGCGATAACGTGATCTTTCTCCATGTTGGGCTGACCAGCATTCTGAATGGGGCCGATTGGGGTTCTACCGGTTTATCCTCTGCTGGGCGGAATAGAGTCAACAGAATACGCTCTATATTCAAATACTGCTACTACTCAAACCGTTACTGGGTTATTCTCTTCGCTTATCCAAATTGATTTCAGTGTCTCTGGCGGATTTGGCTTCCAAGGCAATCGGTGATGGAGGCAAGGTGGCTGCCATGAACAAGATAAGTAACTTTCTCGCTTTCTGGAAGGAAAAATATAAATATAAGTATGCTTTATTTGGGTATCTTTTGAAAGATTTCTTACCAAATATAGATAGAATATAAACATAATAGTATGCAATGAGGAATGTGAAGAAAATGCAAGGATGTAAGAGCTAGGTAAATATGTAGTTTTACCTCATAAAGTAAAAATGTAGATTTCTTTAGAAATACTACATGAGAGTCTTGTGTTTGTCCCTGGTCTTTTTCTTGGAATAAAATCCTTGCTAAATATAGCTAAAGCATCTTCTTGAGAGAAGAAGATGAGGCATATAAACGTCCTGAGGACATAGCATGAAAACTGGGCAAGTTTTCTTGAATTAAAATATGTATTTAATAAAAGTTTCTTGGAAAAGATATATGTGCTAATTGCATTATGATTCTAGCTAGTTCCTAATTTCTAGTGAAATGATTATGCATTACATGCATGATAAAGATAGCTAAAGATGTGCTTCTAGGCACATAGATATTCATTTATAACTTTCTTGAAGAAAGGGTATATTATATATATATATATATATACATAAATATAACTTCATTCTAGAAAGGTGTGCATACTTCATGTATGAAGATTAAGGATTTTAGGAGAGGTTTCTTGAAAATAAAAATATAGGTTCTTTCCTTTAAAGACACATTAGAATAGTGTTCATACAAGAACCAGAATCCTTACCTCTTTCATGAAAAGAACTGTGTGCATTGAAGTAAAAATAATTGTGTTAGGAAAACACATGTTGCATAGTGGTAGTTATTGTAATTATGACTCTGTGTGTACATAGAGAAAGTGATCATGTTACCTTTCTTGAAGAGGTTGTCTTGCTAGATGAGTTGTGTTGATTTCTTGATTTTGGATGCATAAGTAAATGTTGTTTTTTTTGTATCTTGATTTTTATGCATAAAGATGGATATCTTTAATAATTCCTGAAAGGGAAGCTTGAGAAACCCTCACATAGGAAGATAGAGAAATGAGGTTAAAATGTCTTCCTTTAAGAAAGAGTTAGGTGGTTTGTTGTATGAAATGATGGTAGTATTCTAGTGAAGGGAATACATGTTGCATACTTTAAAGAAGGGCTTATATGATAAGCAATGGTATGCACAAAGATTAGTTATGGTGATATGGAATTATGTTCTTTGTATGTTAGAGAGATTATGTTGAGTTCTCTAGAAATAACTATGTGAAAAGAACATATGTGCTTAAGCATAGAAATAGCAGTTTATTACATATATGAAGTTATAATGAATGTGTTTTACATGTTAGTAGAACTAATGAGTTAGAACTCTTAAAGAGAGTTATGCATTAGTGTAAATAAACATTGTGGAGGTCAAATAGTATTATTTGGGTATATGTACTAGTTAAATAGTGAGTCATGCTTGCTTATGCATATGAGTAGATGCTAAAGGATCTCTTTTAGAGGTTGATTATTGATTCTTTAATATGGTATCTAATCTTGTTGCCCAAGCTTGTTGTCGACAGCATTGACAGGAAATGATGGCGGTTGGTGCCAAAGAAAAGTGATGTTTAAGGTTGTGGCAGGAAGAGGATCAATGGTCCATGCAGATGAGTTCGAGTTGCAGGAACATACATTGCTAGAACAATCATGCCACAAGGAATGTTGTATGTGGTGGTATGTAAGTAAAAGATTACATGAGAACTGTATTAGCTTTTAGCTAGTTATGTGACAACTTAATGATAATTCATTGCAATGATTTTATAACAATTGTTAAGGGATGGAATCCCTTATAAGCCATTGAGTGAGGGGTGAAATCCCTCACGAGCGTTTAATAATAAGATTAAATGTTTGCTTGTTTTCACCCTACGGGGTTTCCAGGGTATATCAGTGTTCAATGGTGTGATTGATGTGATTGCCTTTTGTGTTATTTGGATGACGTTAAATCCTTGATGTTGATGGTTCTTTATTTGATGGCCTGATCATAATGTCCAAGTATGAGATTAATTAATATGGTTATGGAAATCATGAAATGGATGCAAGGATTCATGAGATAGTTTATGTTATTACACTACCACGGTGGTGGTTAATGGTTATGCAACTTACTGTCTGTTATTGCAATTTACTTGATGTACTAATGAACACTATATCTAATGGTTAATGATGAATTTTGGAGTTGTGAATTTGATAATTACTTGTGGGTAATTTGTATAAAAAATTCTAACTCCCTACTTTTACATGCGAGGTTACCGGGGTATGTGACAAGTGGTATCAGAGCTAAAGGTTGCAGTACTGGCACCTTTGGGAATTGGTAAGTGGAAAGGAAATTGAGGTACGCTGTCAGTGGGCATTAACTCAGGTATGAGTTTAACCATTCACATATTGATTTATGTAGTACACTACTTTCAGCATGATAAGTGTGATTCATGTTTAAACTGCTTTGAGTAGTAAGTAATAATGTGTTGCATAACTATGTTCATGACATTGGATTCCTGATGAGGATAAAAGACAATGAAACTTTTGTCGCACTTACGAACAATATTGAACACTCATTACACTTAAGAACAATATTGAACATTCATTGAGGGAAGTGACAATCAACTACCAACTTGTGATTTGCAAATATGGCAATAACAAAGATGCATTCAGTGAAAAAGATTGAAGTTACAATGAACAAAACTTAATGAGCTAATGCATGAATATAAAATATGGGGTTGTCCTTGGTTGATGGTATAGTGTTTTAAAAAGACATTGTAAGAAACCCTTTAGACTTGAAAATAAACCATGAGTCAAGTAATGAGATTTGACTATAATAACTAATTTTTTTTTACTAAGTCGTGTGATGAATGCATGAAAATGACTGGTAGTTGAGGTTGGTTAGTGTTGTATGACTAACCAATATAACGTATGTGCATTAATTGAATTGGATTTAAGATTATTACAATCCGTAAACAAGTGATGGTTTGATTGGTGTCACATGCGTGGAACATGTGTATGATGATTTTATGAGAAGAGTTCTTAATTTTATTCACCATGAGAATGATTGATGAATAGTGTATGCTTATGTCTTAATTATTTGAGATTCGCTAGCATGGTATGTGTTTATGTTAATTACTACTTGTTGTGAGATTAAAACCATTGGAGCCTCGATTTAATGATGGTTGAATTTATCTCTACTATGGGAATGACGGATTTCTTATGCATGTTGCATTCCAGTGTGAAGTTAATTGTAGAGGCATGTTCAGTGGGTAACATTTCTAGGACCCATTCATGGTAGAATTACATGTGACAAATATTCATAAATAGACTACCTGTGCTAATGCAGTTGTCAGTAAACTCTAACTACCTTCCCCAACTATAGATGCTTCCAAAGGAAAAGGAAGCAAGGAGAAGGAAGAAGACCGTGTTGTAGGGACAGACGGAGATGGGAAAAAGAATCGCTAAGTCTGGTGATGACCAGATAGCGCAAGCTTTGAGTGCCAGAATCTTGCAGAAGACGCTAAGTCTGGTGATGACCAGATAACGCTCGATGTGCATGTGAGTATTCCTTTGACCATGCTTAAGGAGTTGGAAAATGATAACTATAGTGTGTTGATGTTAATGATTTTCGTAATGTCTCCTTGAAGTCATTATTCTGAAATGGTCACATAGTAGTGTTAAGATAGTTGTTGCATCTAGCATAAGTGGTAACTCTAGTGCATGTGTGACACTTAGGGGATCATGCTTCTAATTGCATAAGTAGAGGAATTGCTTCTGATACGGCTAATTTAATTTGTTAGGTATGCATGTTGAAGCAAGGGTTGGTCAGAACACCTTGATTATGCTTAATTATGTTAATGATGCATGGCCAATGTTGGCCATAGTAAACATAAGATAATACTCCATTAATGACGATTTGGATTAAGACAACGGACTATGGGAAATTGGAAATGTTTAGATTATTAACTCAACTGTTGTTGATGAGGCGCGATGGCTCTGAAACCGCGCTCCTCAGAAGACCGCGACGGTTTCGGGTAAAACAACGCATCGGACACAGGACCACAGAACGGTTATTTTCGGTCGGGAGTTAGGGTTTCTTGAACAGGTGACAGCTCGACGTCGACGGTTGCTGTTCGCTCTCGGTCGCAATGGAGGACTTTCCGGTAACGGACCTCGTGGATTATTCCGAGGATCCGCTTTCCGGACAGGCGGTGTTCACCGACCCTATATTCTCATCTCCGTTTCAGGCAACTGTTACAGATTCTGACCTCCTGTCTAGGGCAAACTTGTCGTCAATTTCCACTGCTGATCAGGGTCTCGAGGCACCTCCCCTATCGCCTGCTACCGCTTACTTGCTCGCATCTTCATACCCAGAGACTCTGACTCTGGATGACATTCCTCCCACTCCGATTATTCTTCCTTCCACACTCCCGGATCCTAGGGTTCATGTGCCCCCGCTGTCGAACCCGGCTACACCTCTTGCGTCATCCGGGTCAAAGCCCTCTGGATGTTTTGGCACACCAGTGATAAATTCTAGCGCTCCGGGGTCCTCCTCGGCGGGCAATACAAATCCCCTCTCTGAACTCCCATCCGCCCCGCGAACAAAGAAGCCGAAGGCAAGATGTGTTAGGGCTATCAGGAAGGACACCACCGTTACCTTTGGGAATTCGACAAGCTTCGAAGAGACCATGGCACTCGCCTGCACCGTCTTGGTGGGTCACGTGCGAGGGCGCACATTCTCCGTTGATCGATTGATTCGATGGGTGAAGGAAATCTGGGGCTCTTTGCTTCCAAAGCTCCCAGAGGTTGAGGTACTCCCACGGGGATGGTTTACACTCCAATTTGCGCACGAAGATCACACGAACATCGTACTTGAGAACTATTGGCACATAGAAACAACCCCTGTACTCCTGAAACGTTGGACCCCGCTATTTGACCCTGAGCGGGAGCAGATTGCTGCTGGACCTCTGTGGGTAAGATTGCCTGGACTCCCTAGGCAATATTGGAATGAGGAGGCGTTCATCAAAATAGGAAACGCTCTGGGGACATACCTGGATCATGACCGCTCTTATATAGACACTCGGAGAAGAACCTTGGCTCGCATCCTGGTACATCTTGACACCAGGGAAGGATTGGAGGAGGACATCACCCTGCAATGGGGAAGGCACAAGCGCATCCAGATTCTGGACTACGAGGGTGTCCCATTTCGGTGCAACAGATGCCACCAGGTAGGGCATCTCTATAAGGATTGCCCTCTCAATAATCGTGGGAACAGTCCACCAAAGCATACTCCCATTGTTTCCCGAAGATCGGCGCCACAGATCTCCCCGCCTCAGATGGCTTCATCAACACCACCGGGAGGGTTTCAACATCCACCGTCTTCTGCAAAGGGCACAGCCTCTCCTCCCATGACGAGGACAAGGGCAGCTGCGGCAGCTTATCAGAAATCAGGTACTGACTTACCTCCCTTATCACAATCTCTCTCCCTTACATCTGATTGCATTCACTCTATCTCTGTCTCTAAGGCTCATTGCTCAATTCCGCCGCCCCCTCCTACTACTGCCACTATCCCCCCTTCCCTTACCCATGATCGCTCCCTGTCCCCATCTCGCCCCAATGTGCCTCTTTCTGGATCAAATCCGCCTCACCATTATTCACTCCGGCCCCGTCCCTCTCAATCTGTATCTGAGGGTACCTCGGGGTTGTGCATTATTCCCCCTGAACCTGGTCACACCTCATCCAGGGGTCGAAAATCCTATTTGAATAAAGCCATTCGGCGTGCTGGGGCTGAAGTTGCTTCGGGACGTCAATCCACCATTGTCGGGGCCCTTAGAGCTACAAACCCCCCTCGGAGGGTTCCCCCATGAAGTGTCTCTCATTCAACTGCAGGGGTCTAGCTAGCACCCCGAAAAAGCTAGCCCTAAAACGACTTTTTCAGGTCGAAAATCTTGACATCATCCTCCTTCAAGAAACCCTGGGTTCTGCTGAAGCCATATCTCTTGCCTTGAAATCGATTGCGCCAAAGTGGCAATACATGGGGTTGGATGCTATGGGCCGTTCAGGTGGTCTGGCCATTGGGCTCAACCCTCTTTCCTTCAGATTGGACTCCTCATGGGGCGGACCAGGATATTTGGGGGCTGACATTTTTTCAAAAGACCTTGGGATGCCACTGCGCATCATCAATATTTATGGTCCTTGTCAGCAGAGGGAAGGATTCTGGCGCACCCTCCTTAATCGTTCTTTGCTGCAAGAGGAAAACCTGATCATTGGAGGCGACCTAAACTTCTCCTTGGGATATGGTGAATCTTGGGGCTCATCTGCTCAAACAGATCCCATTTCAGACTTCATGAGGAATCTGCTTGAACAGCACGATCTCATCGACATCCCTATGCATCACCCTCTTCCCACATGGAGGAACCGAAGGATCGGATCTGCAGCCTTGGCTCGTCGACTTGATCATTATCTGATCAAGGGACCGTTGCTCCGCAATCTCCATCACTATAAACAGTGGGTAAGTTCGGGGGGAATCTCGGATCACTCTCCCATCCTGATGGAAATTCTGGGCCCTCACCCTAAACCAAAAGCTCCTTTTAAATTCAACCATCATTGGTTACAGGACCCTGGTTTCTCTAAGCTGGTCACTGACTTTTGGGCAGCTCACCCTATTGACAGAGAACCCTCTTTGGCCAGGGGATTTGTAAAAAATTTGACGAAACTCAAGCATATTGTGATTGAATGGGCCAAGAGGAAAAAGGCAAGGGAAGATGAACTGCTCACCACGATAGAAGCAGACATACACGCACTGTTGGATGAACAAAACTTGGGCTTTATCTCTGTGGAAAGCAAGCATAGGCTGGTTGATCTAGAAGAGCAGAAGTCTAGCATTCTCAGACTCAGAGAAGAATCGATCAGGCTGAGAAGTAGAGCTACTTGGCTCAAGGCTGGGGATGAAAATTCCAGATTCTTCCATAATTTTGCAAATGGGAGGAGGGTTGCAAATACCATCTGGAACCTTCCCTATCCGGATGGGGGTCTGGCAGACTCTTTCAACAAGCTCTCTAGCATGGGTACCTCCTATTTCAAAGGCATCTTTAAATGCCCTGAGGGCTCCAACCTGGCTGAAATCTTCCGTGTCACTTCCCATTTCCCGAGGTTCGTAAACAATGAAGACTTGGAGGATCTAAATGCTCCTGTCACCATGATTGAATTGGAGAACACCATTAAATGGTTTCAGAAGGATAAGAGCCCGGCCCTGATGGATGGACCATTGAATTCTATCTGGCCTTTTTTGACATCTTGGGTGAGGACATATTAAGGGTGGTAGAGGAAAGCAGAACCTCAGGTCAGATCTATCATGCTATAAATTCTACCTTCATTGCGCTTATTCCCAAGTCCGACTCGCCATCATCCTTTGCTGATTTTCGTCCCATTTCGCTATGCAATGTACTCTACAAGATCATATCCAAGATCATAGCCAACAGGATCAGACCCATCCTTTCAAATCACATTGCTCCTCAGCAATTTGCTTTCTTGGAAAACAGGCAGATTCATGAAGCCATTGGCTCTGCCATGGAAGCCATTCACTCTATCTGGACCAAGCACCTCAAGAGTATTCTTCTCAAAATCGATCTCTCAAAGGCTTTCGATAGAGTCAGCTGGCTTTACATCAAAATGATTCTCATTCACCTGGGCTTTCCACATCAGCTTATCACTTGGATTATGGCATGCATTACCTCTCCTACTTATAGTATTCTGATAAATGGTGCTGCATCCCATTACTTCCACTCTGAAAGGGGACTTCGTCAAGGATGTCCCCTTTCCCCCCTCTTGTTCCTATTGGTTACTGAAGCGCTCAGTCGTCTCATCATTGATGCAAAGAGGGATGGCACTATCCGGGGCCTAAAGATCTCAGAAGCTTGCTTCCTAACTCACCTTCTATTCGTGGACGATGTCCTTATACTTCTCGATGGAAGTATTCGGGATACCTCATCTTTCAACAGAATCCTTAATCTTTTTTCACATGCCACGGGCATGGTGGTCAACCATGAGAAGTCTTCCATCACTATGGTTGGTACATCTGTAGCTGAATCACAATCGGCTATGCAGGCTTTTCCATTTATCACACAACCTCTGGATCGAGGTCTTAAATACCTTGGATACTGGCTAAAGCCTACAAACCAAAAAATTGCCGACTGGGTATGGCTTGTCACCAAGATTGAAAAGAAAATAACTTGTTGGTACTACAGATACCTATCCAGAGCAGGCAGATTAACTCTGATCAAATCTGTGCTGGAAGCAACTCCTGTTTTTTGGATGGATTTAGCATGGATTCCCCGAAACATTCTCTCAAAGATTCAGAGACTCTGCAACAGATATTTGTGGGCTGGAAAGGAAGAGAAGCGCACCTTTGCTTGGATCTCCTGGAGTAAGATTGCCCTCCCTAAGAAGTGGGGGGGCTGGGGATTAAAGGACCTGGCATCCTTTGCAAAAGCCCTCGCTGCTAAAATGGGTTGGGCATTGCTGACTTCCCACAGTTTATGGACAGAGATTGTATACCATAAGTACATCTGGCCTCTCGACATCATCGATTGGGCCAGACTCCCAAGCTGGAACAGAACGGGCATCTCTTCCATTTGGAAAGCCCTCCTACACTCCCTCCCCCTCCTCAGGAGCAACATCATATGGCGCATAAAAAGTGGGAACAGAGCACGCATCGGAATGGATCCATGGAGTGGATGCGGAGGAAGACACAGACTTCACTCAGACCTGATTGCCCTCCTAAACTCCCGTGGCATTAGAGTGCTTGCGCAGATCGCTGACCCTGAGGGCTCGGACATATTGCATCAGGCTTGGAAATCTGGCACACAGTTAGACATCCCGATCAGATGGCACGAACCATGGAAAGCATACTGTGACGCCCTCTCAGAATCCCATATCAGAATTGTGGATGGACCGGATGAACTCATCTGGCAGATTGCTGATAGTGGGATTTACTCTCCTCGTGAGGGATACAAAGTCATTATTTCTCACAGAAAGCCGGAGGTGCTTGATAGATGGTGGCACCAGATTTGGAAGCTTAATGCATCGCCCAGGTCTAAGTTATTTACTTGGTGTGTCCTTCGCAACCGCATTCCCACTGACGAACACCTCAAGCGCAGGGCGGTATCCGGTCCTTCGCGTTGTGTGCTGTGCAAAGCAGACACAGAGACCACCGAACACCTATTTTTAAGATGCCCCATTGTAAATCAATTATGGCATCATATCAAACATCACATACAGTTTTCGGGCGATTGGTCTGGTACAGACCTTATCAACGCGTGGATGGATTGGGGGAACAGACACAGTGGTTCGAAATCTGTAAACCTTCCGATCATAGTAAATTGGTCTATATGGAAGACTAGGAACAGAATGATATTCGATGGATGGGAGCCTACATGGTCTCTCGTTGAAGCTGGTATCATTACAGCATATAACGAACTACCGAATCCCCCTCCCCCAAAACAGCGACGGCCGACCCCTCCTCCCAATATCGACATGAGCTCACCTTGGGCTTTCTTCGATGGGGCTGCAAACGAACATGGCTGTGGAGGGGGCATCATTATACACAAATCATTGAGGCACTTCTATCACATCAAAGTAGGACTGGGGGCTGGCACAAACAATTACTCTGAGCTCATATCTCTCCGCTACTTACTTCATTTTGCACTCAGCCATCATTGCACCAGCATCAACATCTATGGAGATTCTCAGATTGTCGTTAATTGGGTCAATAGAGTTACTACATGTCACTCACACACTCTAAATATACTGCTTGACGAAGTCTTTATACTAATGGAGGCTTTTAACTCATTTCACATATCTCATATATACAGAGAACATAACCAGACTGCTGACAAGCTTTCCAAGGAGGCCGCGGTGATGGAAAATGGCTTATGGGAAATCACTGAATCTTTGGATCAGCAGGAGCAGAAATACCACCATCGGCCATATATAGACCCGTCATATCCTACTGCGGGTCTACAAGCGACTTAACAATCAGTCTTTTTTGTTATTTTGACTGCACAATATGATATATATGTAAATAGATCGACGTTTGCCTTAAATGGCACCATTTTTGCACAATTTTTGTAAATGTAACAGACAGATATACAGCACTGATCTGCAAATATCTTGAAAATGCACTGAACAGTTTGGCATATGCGACAAAGCATCTACATATGTAATCTTTCATATTTATAATGAAATATTACGGATTTTTCCAGTGGAAAAAAAAACTCAACTGTTGTTGACATTTATACATTAATGAATATTTGCATATGCTTTTATACATGAAAATATTGTATGCATGAAAATTCTTGGAAATTGAATACTTGTTAACTGATGCATATTTATAACATTGCTGATGGGATTAAGTAGTGGTAGCTTAATGGCAACAAGAAAACTCATCACGTAAATTGTTGCAATGTGAATTGCAATCATAAATGAGAAAGAATAATGTTATATGATATGCATGAATTGTGTTATTTGGAAAATTTGAATGCATACAACATGTATGATAGATATGTTTCCCATCAATCTAGATGTTGTGGACCCATGATGAGGGTTAAGTGTAAATGCATGGTGTACATGCATGTTTATTTTGTTAATGATAATGTTCATATGGTTCATTACGTAAATTGCTTTGAGAAAGAGTAATAAAAGAGAAATTTAACATGCCAGACAGTTGCAGATAGTTGGTTTGATGGCAGTTAACTGCCCGGAGGGGTTGATGGTACTTGCCTGCCCAGATTCAATGCCTTGGGTTGATGGCAGTTACCTGCCCGGAGGGGTTGACGGTACTTGTCTGCCTGGATATGCCTAGGGTTGATGGCAGTTACCTGCCCGGACGGGTTGATGGTACTTGTCTGCCCAGATTTCCTCTCCCTAGAGATCAATGATCTCAGTAAGGGAAAAGAGTTTGCTAAGATGGTGAATAGGGTAAAACCTTGAGGCAAATCTGTTGATTTGGAGCCTGTTGGAGGAGGCCCAAAATTCCTCATAGACGGGACGCTGTCAGAGGAATAGGTAGGACGCTGCCAAGAGGAATCCTATATTGGACCCTATGTGGTCATTGGAATTCTTGAGCTGGTTGGTTAGTGGAATTCCATGTTAGACCTGGTAAGGTCTCTATCAAAGAAACTATCTGGATGTGAAAATGACTCGATCTGGTTGTGGAAACCAGTTCCCATGGGTTGGGAATTCTTAGCCTGCTATGGTTCCCATAGCTAAATAAATTAACTAATCAGCTATATGATATGTTAAAGATGAATTCTATATATAGTTGTGTAAAGTATGTTATGCACGTTTAACAGGAAATGAGTTTAGTACTCAATAAGGAGTTATTGGAAATTTTAATTCCTTTATTGTATAACTAATCCTATGAATGTCTTAGTAGGGGCTAAGACAATTTTTACTTGATGCAGTGATTGACTGTTTTGATGATTAGAGAGCTAGGTGCTCTTATGGTACTTTTAGAAGTACTTTATGGATGTCTTTAGTGAGAATTAATTCAGTGTGCACGTGGAGCAGTGATTTATCATTTGATTGATAGTTAAAAGTATTTTGTTTGACTCGAAATATTATGACTAATGCGATTGAATTTGTTTGTCATACATTACAGGAATTACTTACCATGGAGGGTTGATGGGTTGTTCAACCACTATTAAATGCTTATGTGAAAGTGCTCATGATTTTCAGGAGTAGATGTTACGTAATGGTAAGCTGATATAGAGTTTGGTTTTTGAATTTGAATAACAAGCCAAGTGGTGGCAATTAGAACTCGCATATTTTTGCAATTATGAATGCTTATGACTATTGATGCTTATAACTAATGATCTTTCTTATGATTATATCATTACTATTTTGTTTGTTGTCATTTCTTAGAATGAAATCTTTGATTTTAAAAGAGGAAGGATCACATTTTGTGTGGTTTAGATGGTATATCATGAGTAAAATATCAAGTTCCGACGAAAGATGAACACCGAGGACGGTGTTCTTGTTAAGGGGGGGAGTATGTCATATCCCTCTCGTAATTAACTCAACGTAAATCAAATTGTTATGAAATAAGTTACAAATCAATTACAAACTAATTCTTGATAACTGAATGAGGGTAAATCAAGAAAGGAAAGAAAATGGATTGTATGCATTAAATATGGTGCAAATTCATAGTATAGGGACGGCAAGGATTATACATTAGAGAGACTCTATTAATGCGAGGTGGAAAAGGATGGACCGGTTCTTTTTACACGCTGCGAAAGACATGGTAACAGCTTGCTGCTCCGATTCATAGAACTTTGATGTATTTTTTGGTAGAAGAGGCAGCAACAAAAAAAGGTGAGCTGACAACTCACATCATCTACTGCGAGTCTATAATACTATAATATTTACGCGTTGCAATAGATATATGCACTCTACATTCTGCGACAAGCGAGGGGAGAGGAAAGAAGTGAAGTTGCCTTTGAACGCTTGATAGACTGGAACAAAGTTGGAGTGGAAAACTGGCCATCGTAAACTGTGTGTTCGATGATGGTCGTTCTCAGAAAAGTTGAAGATCTCAGCGCGCCTAACTATGCAACAGTTCAACTTGCTTTAGTTGCTTTCAGTAGAGGAGAGCACTCATCGAAAGATCGCCATGGCAGTAAATCTGAGCGACGAGAGTGCCTTTGCAGTAAAAAAAAAAGCCGTGGTTAATTACCTCTGTCTGGGCGATAACGTGATCTTTCTCCATGTTGGGCTGACCAGCATTCTAAATGGGGCCGATTGGGGTTCTATCGGTTTATCCATCAAGGACAACAACGACGAGTCAGGTTTTTCTTCCAGAGATCAATCTTTCCTGAGCACATGAACGTGGATACATATGTAAAGTTGGTTGGGAACGTTTTTCCACAATGGGCGTGAACTCGCAAAGCCATTGCAGATTCGGTGATCCTCTGCTCGGCGGAATAGAGTCAACAGAATTCGCTCTATATTCAAATGCTACTACTACTCAAACCGTTACTGGGTTATTCTCTTCGCTTATCCAAATTGATTTCAGTGTCTCTGGCGGATTTGGCTTCCAAGGAAATCGGTGATGGAGGCAAGGTGGCTGCCATGAACAAGATAAGTAACTTTCTCGCTTTCTGGAAGGAAAAATATAAATATAAGTATGCTTTATTTGGGTATCTTTTGAAAGATTTCTTACCAAATATAGATAGAATATAAACATAATAGTATGCAATGAGGAATCTGAAGAAAATGCAAGGATGTAAGAGCTAGGTAAATATGTAGTTTTACCTCATAAAGTAAAAATGTAGATTTCTTTAGAAATACTACATGAGAGTCTTGTGTTTGTCCCTGGTCTTTTTCTTGGAATAAAATCCTTGCTAAATATAGCTAAAGCATCTTCTTGAGAGAAGAAGATGAGGCATATAAACGTCCTGAGGACATAGCATGAAAACTGGCCAAGTTTTCTTGAATTAAAATATGTATTTAATAAAAGTTTCTTGGAAAATATATATATGCTAATTGCATTATGATTCTAGCTAGTTCCTAATTTCTAGTGAAATGATTATTCATTACATGCATGATAAAGATAGATAAAGATGTGCTTCTAGGCACATAGATATTCATTTATAACTTTCTTGAAGAAAGGGTATATTATATATATATACACATAAATATAGCTTCATTCTAGAAAGGTGTGCATACTTCATGTATGAAGATTAAGGATTTTAGGAGAGGTTTCTTGAAAATAAAAATAGAGGTTCTTTCCTTTAAAGACACATTAGAATAGTGTTCATACAAGAACCAGAATCCTTACCTCTTTCATGAAAAGAATTGTGTGCATTGAAGTAAAAATAATTGTGTTAGGAAAACACATGTTGCATAGTGGTAGTTATTGTAATTATGACTCTGTGTGTACATAGAGAAAGTGATCATGTTACCTTTCTTGAAGAGATTGTCTTGCTAGATGAGTTGTGTTGATTTCTTGATTTTGGATGCATAAGTAAACGTTGTTTTTTTTGTATCTTGATTTTTATGCATAAAGATGGATATCTTTAATAATTCCTGAAAGGGAAGCTTGAGAAACCCTCACATAGGAAGATAGAGAAATGAGGTTAAAATGTCTTCCTTTAAGAAAGAGTTAGGTGGTTTGTTGTATGAAATGGTAGTAGTATTCTAGTGAAGGGAATACGTGTTGCATACTTTAAAGAAGGGCTTATATGATAAGCAATGGTATGCACAAAGATTAGTTATGGTGATATGGAATTATGTTCTTTGTATGTTAGAGAGATTATGTTGAGTTCTCTAGAAATAACTATGTGAAAAGAACATATGTGTTGGGTCCCTCTAATACTAGTGATTACCCCATTACTATTGTAGTTATAACCCTTATTTATATTGTTGTGCCCCTATTACCCCCATATTATTATTCTCGTGCCCCATAGAATCCCTCTATTGTTATTTTTGTGGCTTTATATTATTATTGTTAGGTCGGCTGGATTATATTGTGACTCCTTAGATTCCTATATATAGAAAGGAGGTTTTGTCATTTGTATCATCCAAGAATTTTTCATTTATGTAATGTAAAGGAGGTTGCCCCCTCGAAGAGGCTGAATTCTAAGGCGTGGATCTCTCTTTTCCATCTTTTTGTGAGCTGGTTTCATAACATTTGGTATCAGAGCTTTGGATTCTAGGGTTTCGCTGCTCCAAATAGGTCATCGTGGAATTTTCGCTATAACTTTGTTTCTGTGACGTTTAAGAAGTCGCAAAAAAAACCCATTTGAGAAGAATTGGCGCTGAACCTTGGGTCCGAATTTCAAAGCTTTTCGCGTGATATTTTCGGATATATGATCTCCGGAAGTTGGTCTTTTTGCAGACTCCTGAATTACATTCAAAACAGGTGACCTGGGGAAAAGTGTCATAACTTTCTCTCTGAGGATCAGATTGAAATTTCGTAAAATGTTACAGAAAGAGGACGGACTGTAGTTTCTTGTGGGTGTTTTTTAGATCCAAAGGTCGAAACAGTGACTCACGGCACGTCGCACAAGTTAGCTCTACTGAACTAGTTTATAATCAAGTCACTGTGGGAGATTTCGCATAACTCTTCCTTGGAGAATCCAATTTGGATCAGACTTGTGGCATTGGAAAGAGGACACAAAGAGCTACTACAGGTCACAATTTCAAAACTAGATGACTGGAAAGTACAGAGATACATCAGAGGCAATATCAAGCTCCTACAAAGTGGAAAAATGTGTGTAGATTTTTTTTAAATTTTTGCTTAAGCTTGGTTTGAAAATTTATTTTGAAGGAATTCAAAGGGCATAGTAGAGCATTATTATCGGTAACTGATGCCCCGAGGAAAGAAAATGCAAACACCTAGTAAGGAACCTGAAAGATCTAGCATGACTCATGAAGAAGAGGAAGAAATGCTACATGATATATCAAAATTACAAGAACACGTGCAACAAATGTCACGCTCACAAAAGTTAACAGATGCTAAGATAAATGGCATGGAAGCTAATATGAATGGCATGGAAGCTAAGATGGACAATTTGAAGATAGATTTGAACACAAATTTGAAGACAGGCATGGCAGATTTGAAGACAGATTTGACTAATTTTCTACAAGAAATACTTACTAATGGTGAAAAGGTAGTGAAGGAAACTCATGAGGAGAACAAAAGAAATGTTAATCATGATTCCATAGATGCTAATGTTGGATCGAAGAATCACCACATTCCAAAAATCGATATGAGGAAGTTTGATGGCAAGGATCCCGCCACATGGATATTACAGATGGAGCAATTCTTCGATCTCAATAATGTGCAAAACACACAAAAGGTACGTATGGCAACTTTATATTTGGAACCAAATCAGTTTGTATGGTATCAATGGCTTTGTTCTCGTAAACAATTTATCACTTGGGCAATTTTTACGGAAGAATTGATAGCACATTATGAGGATACAAAAAGCAACACTTTTTTTAGCCAATTGATAAGTCTCAAACAAAAGGGTTCAATAATGGAGCACATTGAGGAATTCCAAAAATTGAACATAAGGGTAAAAGATATTCCAGAGGAGCATAGGATTGATGTGTTCATAGGGTCTTTAAAGGATAATATCCAACATGATGTGCGCCTTTGGGAACCTGATTCATTAGAGAAGGCATTCAGGTTAGCAAGAAAAATGGAAAGCAAAATTATGGCAACTAGGAAGCATACCATTCACAACTATAAAGATGGAAGTGTTGTTGCCCATAGTCTTCCACAACCTACAAGGTTGACACCACAAAAATTGGAAGAAAAAAGAGCAAAAGGGCTTTGTTACAATTGTGATAGCAAATACACAAAAGGTCATAAGTGTGCTGAGAAGAAATTATTCTACATAGATTGTGAAGAGGAAGAAGAAAAGGAGCAAGAAAGGTCAAAAGAAGAGAATATATTCCAGGAACAAAGCCTAGATGAAGAACAAATAAATCCAACCATATCTTGTAATGCATTGGCGGGAATTACCACTCCTCAAACCATCAAGATAGAAGGACAAATCAAGAAGAAAAAGGTAATAGTGTTGATTGATTCAAGAAGCACCCACAATTTTATTCATTGTAGGGTAGCAAAAGAATTGAATTGCTTCCTATATCCAGCACCAGAGTGTCAAGTGATGATTGCAAATGGAGGAACAATAAATTGTTCTGGAAAGTGCCATAATATCAAGCTATCCATGGGAGAATATATATTGACTAGCCCAATGCTTTCCATTCCAATGGGAGGTGCTGATGTTGTACTAGGAGTCCAATGGCTACAATCCTTGGGTACAATAGCTTTTAATTTTCAAGAACTTTTCATGAAATTTTCTGTGGAAGGAAAGGAAGTTGAATTAAGGGGTATTGCAGGGAAACCAGGAAAGATAATCAGCTCTAATGGCATGACAAAGCTTCTAAAAAAGGAGCAAAGAGGTGTAATTGCACAATTATGTTCGCTAGATGTTTCCACATTGGAATCATCTATTTCTCCAGATCTCCAAAAAGTCCTGGACAATCATTCCAAGGTATTTGAGACTCCCAAAGGTCTCCCACCTATGCGTGATCATGATCATGCTATTCATCTGATTCCAGGAAGTGTTCCTCCAAACATCAGGCCGTACAGATATCCATATGTCCAAAAAAGTGAAATTGAACGTATGGTTGCAGAAATGCTAGAGGCTGGTATAATTCAACCGAGTCAAAGTTCTTTCTCAGCTCCAGTAGTATTGGTGCACAAGAAGGATGGATCATGGCGCATGTGTCCAGATTATAGGGAGCTCAACAAGCTCACTATTAAAGATAAGTTCCCCATTCCTGTCATTGATGAATTACTAGATGAATTGCATGGATCAATTTACTTCACTAAGCTAGATCTTCGTTCGGGATATCATCAAATCAGAATGAAGATTGAAGACATTCCGAAAATGACATTTAGAACTCATGAGGGTCATTATGAATTTTTGGTCATGCCTTTTGGCCTTACCAATGCACCTTCAACATTTAAAGGTTTGATGAATTCAATTTTCAAACCATTCCTTAGAAAATTTGTGTTGGTATTTTTTGATGATATACTAATCTACAGCAAGTCTTGGAAGGATCATGTTGAACATGTTGACAAGGTGCTACAACTATTGGAGGAGAAACAATTATATGCAAAAAGATCCAAATGTTTCTTTGGAGTCCAGGAGGTGGAATATTTGGGTCATATTGTATCTCATGAAGGAGTTAAGGTAGACCCTAGCAAAATTAAAGCCATTAAGGAATGGAAAATCCCCACATCCATAAAGCATCTGCGAGGATTTCTTGGGTTGACAGGGTATTATCGCAAGTTCGTTAAGAATTATGGGAGAATAGCAGCACCTCTAACAACATTATTGAAGAAAGATTCATTTTCATGGACTCCGGAAGCAACAAAATCCTTTAAACATCTTAAAGAGGCAATGTGCCAAGCACCGGTCTTAGCTACACTGGACTTTACAAAAACCTTTATTGTGGAATGTGATGCTTCAGGAAATGGAATTGGTGCTGTTCTAATGCAAGATGAAAGACCCATTGCTTTTGAAAGTCGTCCAATCAAGGGAAAGTTTTTAAGAAAAGCTATTTATGAGAAGGAAATGTTGGCAATAATCCATGCACTTAAGAAATGGCGACCCTACCTAATGGGAAGACACTTCAAGGTAAAAACGGATCATGATAGCCTTAAATACTTTTTAGAACAAAGATTATCTTCTGAAGAGCAACAAAAGTGGGTCACAAAGATGTTGGGTTATGACTTTGAAATCATCTACAAAAAGGGAAGCAAAATGTGGTGGCAGATGCACTCTCAAGAAAGGATGAGGATATGGAAGCATTGTTGTGTGCCATTTCTATTATCCAACCAGATTGGATAAACGAAGCAAAGGAGGAATGGAAGAATGACGAAGAAGTGTGGGCACTTATTCGAAAGCTACAACAAGATTCCAGTACTTCTGATACATTTAGCTGGAAAAATGATTCGTTATGGTACAAAGATCGCTTATACCTCTGTAAGAATTCCCAGCTAAAACAAAAGATTCTTATGGAATTGCACACTTCTCCCTTAGGAGGGCACTCAAGATTTTTAAAAACTTACCACAAGGTTAAGAAGGAATTTTTTTGGGATGGCCTTAAATCAGATATTCAAAAGTTTGTGGCGGAATGTTTGGTTTGCCAACAAAATAAAGTTGAAACAATTAAGACACCGGGTCTATTACAACCTTTATCCATTCCAAGCCAACGTTGGGAGGAGGTTTCAATGGATTTTATCACAGGTTTACCCAAGTCTGAGGGAAAGAGTGTCATCATGGTGGTAGTTGACAGACTTACCAAGTATGCACACTTTTGTGCATTATCACATCCATTTAAAGCCAGTACAGTTTCTACTGCATTTATGGAAACAGTTCAAAAGCTACATGGAAACCCAAAGATTATTGTAAGTGACAGAGATCCCATTTTCACTGGAAATTTTTTGACAGAATTATTTTCTTGTTTGGGTACTCAATTAGCTCATAGCTCATCTTATCATCCTCAATCTGATGGGCAAACTGAGATAGTAAACAAATGTTTGGAAGGATATCTCCGTTGCTTTGTATCTGATAAACAGACACAATGGGTCAAATGGTTGCCTCTGGCTGAATGGTGGTATAACACTTCCTTCCATACAGCAACAAAAATGACCCCATTTATGGCACTTTATGGGTACCAACCACCATCAATCACATCATATTTAAGAGAAAATTCTAAGGTTCAAGCAGTGGAACATCACATTGAACATCAACAACAAGTCCTCCAACTCTTAAAGGATAACCTCGTGTTGGCACAAAATAGAATGAAACAATAGGCAGATCAACATCGCAGTGAAAGAAGTTTTGATGTAGGTGATTGGGTATTCCTATGGCTACAACCATATAAGCAAATGTCCCTAAAGCAAGCTAAGAAGGATAATAAATTATCACCAAAGTATTATGGTCTGTACAAGGTGTTGGAAAAGATTGGTACTATGGCATACAAATTGGAGCTTCCTGCAGCTTCTCGATTGCACCCAGTTTTCCATTTTTCATGTTTAAAGAAGGTTATAGGCGACAAGCTCCCAGTTCAAACAATATTGCCAGAACTTGACGAGGAAGGAAAAATTATATTGGAACCGGAAGCAGTCACAGAAACAAGAACTCGACAGCTACGAAATCGATCAATTTCAGAGTATCTTATCAAGTGGAAGAACTTATCCGCTGAAGATTCCACATGGGAGGATGAGAATTTCATGCAGAAGTATCCAGAACTACTCAAGCGTTGAGGACAACACTTTTTTGAAGGAGAGGGGCATGTTGGGTCCCTCTAATACTAGTGATTACCCCATTACTATTGTATTTATACCCCTTATTTATATTGTTGTGCCCCTATTACCCCCATATTATTATTCTCGTGCCCCATAGAATCCCTCTATTGTTATTTTTGTGGCTTTATATTATTATTGTTAGGTCGGCTGGATTATATTGTGACTCCTTAGACTCCTATATATAGAAAGGAGGTTTTGTCATTTGTATCATCGAAGAATTGTTCATTTATGTAATGTAAAGGAGGTTGCCCCCTCGAAGAGGCTGAATTCTAAGGCGTGGATCTCTCTTTTCTATCTTTTTGTGAGCTGGTTTCATAACAATATGTGCTTAAGCATGGAAATAGCAGTTTATTACATATATGAAGTTATAACGAATGTGTTTTACATGTTAGTAGAACTAATGAGTTAGAAGTCTTAAAGAGAGTTATGCATTAGTGTAAATAAACATTGTAGAGGTCAAATAGTATTATTTGGGTATATGTACTAGTTCAATAGTGAGTCATGCTTACTTATGCATATGAGTAGATGCTAAAGGATCTCTTTTAGGGGTTGATTATTGATTCTTTAATATGGTATCTAATCTTGTTGCCCAAGCTTGTTGTCGACAGCAGTGACAGGAAACGATGGCAGTTGGTGCCAAAGAAAAGTGATGTTTAAGGTTGTGGCAGGAAAAGGATCAATGGTCCATGCAGATGAGTTCGAGTTGCAGGAACATACATTGCTAGAACAATCATGCCACAAGGAATGTTGTATGTGGCGGTATGTAAGTAAAATATTACATGGGAACTGTATTAGCTTTTAGCTAGTTATGGGACAACTTAATGATAATTCATTGCAATGATTTTATAACAATGGTTAAGGGATGGAATCCCTTATAAGCCATTGAGTGAGGGGTGAAATCCCTCATGAGCGTTTAATAATAAGATTAAACGTTTGCTGGTTTTAACCCTACGGGGTTTCCAGGGTATATCAGTGTTCAATGGTGTGATTGATGTGATTGCCTTTCGTGTCAGTTGGATGACGTTAAATCCTTGATGTTGATGGTTATTTATTTGATGGCCTGATCATAATGTCCAAGTATGAGATTAATTAATATGGTTATGGAAATCATGAAATGGATGCAAGGATTCATGAGATAGTTTATGTTATTACACTACCACGGTGGTGGTTAATGGTTATGCAACTTATTGTCTGTTATTGCAATTTACTTGATGTACTAATGAACACTATATCTAATGGTTAATGATGAATTTTGGAGTTGTGAATTTGATAATTACTTGTGGGTAATTTGTATAAAAAATTCTAACTCCCTACTTTTACATGCGAGGGTACCAGGGTATGTGACACCTAACTCTTCCCTGCCTTCCTCGATTTCGTTGAAGAACTTGAGGGTTCTACAAGTGCGAGGGAGTGAATTAAAGACAATGTGGAAAAAGGAATCGTAGGTAAATTAGGATTTGTTGAATTATAGATTGTGTTTATTAGCTATCGATATTGTACCACAGAGTCTCATATATGTTCTCAGGTTTCTTTTGATGTCAATGACAATATATTTATATTTCTTCTTAGAATTGAAAGTTGAAACACTTTAGAACATTTTGCAGGCACCTTTACGGTTGCGGGAGTTGGAGATTAAAGCTTCCCTCACAATCATTCCAAAGTCTATAGGGAAGCTGACGCAGGTAGACGGATCATGATTTGTCCTTATGACGGGAAGGTCAATGTCACAGAATTTCCAGGAGAATTTTGCTCTCTGCCATCATTAAAGGCCTTGGAGTTGGAATACTTCTCAGAAATGAAATCACTGCCAGAGTGCTTTGGTAAGTTAACCAACCTTCAGCGCATCAACTTGATTTTGTGCAGCGCTTTGAAGAGGCTACCAGATTCACTTGGTGGTTTAACTAGCCTACACCACATCGACCTGTCTAACTGTACCGCTCTGGAGAGACTGCCAGATTCCTTTTGTAAATTAATTAAACTCCAACATCTTGATTTAAGTAGATGCACTAATTTGAACATGTCAAGCAAAACACTAGGAAATATAAGCACTCTTTCTTACATAGATCTCAGTGGCTGCACAAAAATTGAAGTACTCCCTCTGCAAGTGGTACATCAGGTGTCACTTCAAAGGTTATATTTGAGAGTTACAAATTTAAAAGAATTGCCGAGTGCAACTGGAGAGCTACATGATTTGAAGGTTCTAGAAGTAGGCGCTTTGCTGGAAGCACTGCTGCCTGCACTATGTTCCTTAAAAAGCTTGAAGGACATGCGGCTCTATGACTGCAAAGAATTGAAATGTTTGCCGGCTTCACTGGGTGACTTGAGGAACTTGAAGGAATTGCTAATAGAGTGCTGTAGGAAATTGAACTGTTTGCCTGCTTCGCTTGGACTATTGACTCAGTTGACTGAGTTGAGGGTAGAAGATTGTCCGTTGATAAGCGAACTGCCATTTTTGAAGGAGGACGTCAAAGGAGAGGGAGAAATATTGAATGAAGGGTCTCTTCCATTGACCACTGCATACTTCCACAGCTCCGAAGGTTATTTCTACGTCGAACAGGGATCTCAGAGGTATCATTCGCTGGAGGTGTTTGCTTCAACCTTCAAGACTTTACCATGTGCAGCTGTAATAGTGTGGTGGAGGTTGGAACATTGCCAAATACACTATTAGATTTGCAATTGCGTAGGTGTCATAGTTTGAGGAAAATGGATCAACTTTATGGTCTTGCAAAACTTCAGAGGCTGGACATTACGGATTGCATAGAATTAGAGGAGTTGCGGGTAACATTGGTATCTCTGAGGACGTTGCGGGCAACTGGATGTGTGAAGGTGGAGAGAATACGGGGATTGTGGCCGCTGACAGAGCTTCAAGAACTACTGGTTCCAAGGTGTTCTGAGTTAGAAGAAGTGGAAGGGATCCAATATTGTACGTAGTTGCGGTTGCTTGATGCTAGAGAATATCCAAAACTGCAGTGGGATGTGAGAGTGGTGGAGCAACTCCGCCAAAGAATGGGGTCGCACTTTAAATTGATTACAGAGGGGGCTGTGTGGACTTTACGCATTGAAGGGGGTTAATCTATTAATACATGTGAAGCCCTGTGTGGACTTTACACATTGAAGGGGATCTATCTATTAATATATGTGAAGCATCATAATGTTTTGGTGGTATATTCTTCTTATTTTATTATATCTGTTCTGAGTAGGATATATAATATATATACATATAACTTATTCAGTTTTTCATTTATTTAATTCATTTACTGTTAGTTTTTTTAATAAAAAATTTAAAATCTCTTCAAAGTTTCACATTATCAAATTAAATTTATTATTTTTAAATTTATTTATTTATTTTTATTTATTTATCTCAAATATGATGGGTTGAAAGGTCTCCCCTCTTATTGTGTGTAATGATGGCACAAATTGACTTTTATGTATTATATTATTAATTAATATGTATTATATTACTAATTACTATGTACAATAAATATAAATAATTTGCAAAATAAAATTATATATTAATTACTATGTACCGTAAAGATGAATGGGTCATAATAAAATTCAAAAATTCCATTTTTTCATTGGTGTAAAGTATTGAACAAACAATTTTTATGGGTTTTATTTTTTAATTTACAAAAAAATAATTTACAAAATATAAATTTGAAAAAAATATGTAAAAATAACATGTGTACAATTTGTACAACTCTCATTATATCAATCTATACTCTAATGACATGACATGTGTATTATAATTAATATGAACATTATACAAAAAAATTGCCATCATTTAATATATATAACTTTTATCTACAAAAAAATGTTTAATTATATTAAAAAATTAATAAAAAAATTATACAAATATTTATATAATTCATTTTATAATTTTATTATTGTTTGAAGCGCATATAACATATTATGACATTAAATTAAACAAATATTTATATAATTCATTTTATAATTTTATTATTGTTTGAAGTACATATGAAATATTATAACATTAAAATATTTTATTAAACTAAATGGTAGAAAACGATAACTATGTAGCCTTTGTTAACAATGTAATTGTAAAATGTTTAGTTTTATGTTAAGATTATATTTATGTTTTTATTTTATAAATAAAAAACTAAAATAATTTATTTAAAAATAATAAATATATTTAAATTATAAAATAATGTTTATTATGATGATGATGATGATGATGATGTTTAACGTCCATTGAGACCAAACAATGGTCTATCGGACCTAAAGAAACAAATTATTTATTTTAATTTAAGATTTTATTCCTATGCTCAAAAAGCTTAGAGATAAGCCTCCCGAGCTCACTATAATTTTGACATTGTAAAAGGCTAGGAAGGTCAGTATTGTAACAAAGATTGTGAGACTAAGATCTAATGTGATTGTACGCAGGGTACTCTAAGAGGAAGTGGTTTTCGTCCTCGATGTTCCTATTCTCACATATATGGCAGATCCTTTCCATCCATGGCGTTTTAAGAATTGCCCAACGACCTGTTTCACTATGGAGATCATGAGAGTTCGTTCTAATCTTTGCTATATTAATTTTCTTCTTTGAGCTAGTTAAAAGAGAGAGATACTTTTGATCTTCTAGGGTGGGGTTGATGACCTTATAATAACTTAATTTTCTTTTAGCCGCTAAATCTTTCTCACACCACATTTTTTCTTTGAACTTAGAAGTAACAATATCTTTAATGTTATTTATGTTTTGCAATGCATCATTTTCGTTGATCTCCCAATAGTTTAACCAGGCCCTTGTGTCTTTATACCACCCTCGATTGAGCCTTAGGTGGTTTTGGCTAGAATTTAAAGCTAGCTTAAGAAGTCTATTATAAATAATTATGACAAATATTGTGCTAAAATTAAATTGATTATATATATAAAATTGTGATATTTTTTTTTAATTAGAATCATTCATATTATTAATCTTATTTTGATATTTTAAAATTTAATTATTTCATAATTATAACACTAACATTTTTTATATTTTAAATATTATGATTTCTCTATATTTATATGTGAATTTTTTTAATCTATTCAAAAAAAAATTACACGTAAATTTAAGTTTGTGATATCGTTAAAAAAACAACATATGTTGTCGTTAAAAGCACAGTATATATAATTCTTTCTTCTAACAGGAAAAAATTATAAACAATGATTTTAAACCCAATTGGCCTTTCTAGCACAATTTTGTTGATATTAAAAATATAGATGGAAGCAGGGAATATAACTATTTTGGCTTACTATTTGAAGAGGATAAGGTTCATATTTTCATTGTCTTCCTTTTTGTATAATAACTCAAACAAATATCATGCAGGATTAAAAATTGTTTTACAATTTAAATTTAATTTTTAGATATTGATTATATTTTTAAAATTCTAAATTGAAATTAAAATTTGTATATTTATTTTTAAGCTTTTAAAAATTAATAATAATAAAAAAATATTACGAGATTAAAATTAAAATTTAAGCAATAATTTACAATAATATATACTAATTTTTTGATTTTTTTTATAATTTTAAAACAAATTTTTTTGAGAAAATGATACTAGTGTTATATTATATTTTTTCATCGGTATTGTTATATTAATATATAAGAAATATTAGGAAAGTGTAACTGTAAGTTAATGATGGTTTTTCATAATAAGATAGTGGCAATGCAAATATAGAAAAAAAAATTTCTTTAAGTTGTGGGAATGATTTCAGGTGTTTCACAATAAATTCGAATTTAGGGTAAAAAGATGAAATGTAAAAAATTGAATTAGGCTTTTGAGTATATAATTTTGCTTTATAGAATTTCTATGTGACCATGTGAAATTATTTTTTAATAATGTGATACTATTTTTCATGCAAATGTAATGCATATGTTCATGTAGTACAGGTTTTGAGTAAATAAATAATGAAATTTCCTTTAAAATATTTACACAGTTGTAGAAAATGCATTGTTCTTGTGGGTGGATATTTTTTTTGAAATTTATAATATTAAATTCACCTTTAAAATAAAATAAATATAAAAGCTATTTTATCCTTGAAATTACAAGGCCATGAGTTAGTGCAAGATGCGATGGTCTTATTATAATCAAACTATTCCTGTAGAAATTCCCACCTTTAGATCACTTGATAATGCAATAGACTAAAGAAAAATACTTGATCTACTTCTACAGCCAATTTAGCAGAAGCTTAATCGAATTGAGCAACATCAATAAGAACACATATAATTGATATGGAGAAATCAATCACACATAACACAAAAGATATAACTAGGGGAAAGCCTTAGCCTAAAACCCCAACTCTGTATTATCATACAAGTGGAAATATAGCCAGAATTACAAAAAGAATCAGCTCAAAAGCTATCATGCTCTCTCTGCAATACCTCTGCTACTCATAGATAGTCAAAGGCCTCTATCTAACCTCTGGTACGCCCTCCAAGCCTCCTATTTCTTTGTGCAATTTTGATTGGGGTCAAGTGTAGCCACTTGTGTAAATTGGCCTCTTCACACACTCAACCTCTGATCCAACTACGCAATCTTGAAGGAGATAATCCTTCTCCATGGATGAGTTTCCTTTATAGGAAAATTCAATCCAACTAATAGTACACTGTCCCTCCTCTAATCTCAACTGGGTCTCTGACTGAACTAACATGCATGAGTTATTTATGAGAGAATATTCAGTTATCTGAAGAACAACAATTACATGCATGCAAGCATTAACTAACTGAACTCACATTAATTTAAAAAAACTGTTCAAATCAATCTAACTAGACTTGACTTAGTTAACTGAGCCAACTAATTACAACTCAAATTAGAACTCATCCTTATCACTTTAACTGATGGATAAATTCCTCAATTAATGGATAAACTGTTGCATGTCCTCACATAAAATTCATGTTTGATTTTTCTTAACTAATTAACTCAAGATTAATTAATTAATTATTTTACAAATAGCTGTTAAGTTCAAATTCGAATTTTACTCCACTATTTTAGTTTAGGGACTGACTAAAATTGGAATCCATCCTAAACAACTAAAAATAGAATGCTATTTTTAGCACCTCCATTTTTCATTTCCTATTGATCAATCCAACACTAGTACCCAAAATACTATTTATAGCAGTGCTATTTTTAGCACTTCTATTTTTAGCATTTCTTGTTGCCATTTTCAACACTCACTCTCAACAAGAAAGGCTTCAACGCGAACCCAATCCTGTACCTTTAGAATGTTCTGCATGCAACACTTCTACCAGGTGTGGTTGCTCTAGCAACTCTTGGAACAAAAAAGCTCCCCACTGACTTCTATGTTGGGCTAGAGACATACTCTGATGTTGAATCTCTACCTACTGCTGACAAGTGCTCCCTCTCTGACCTATGAGCTGCTGCAACACTCCATGCATCCCGCACCGTTGCGAACTTCTCTGTGCCATCCTACACTGGTGCAACGCTCCTGTGCCTCTTGCTTCACTGCAGCCTCCTAGCTCTACACAGTCTTGGGACTCCTGCACTGTAGCTCTCTCTGCCTCTCCATCCGCATCTGCCTCTACCCACTTCGCCAATCCTGCTACTCTTCATTGGGGCTCTCATAGCAAAGTCGAATCAAAGAGGCTGGGTACCTCAAGAATCCTGCCCCTATTTCAGCCTTCTTGGGACTGTCACTCCACATTGCCCCACCTTGTACCTGGAGGTATGGATGCATGTCATCCCTCTTCCCACTTGGCTCGAAATTCACCCCTACTGGAGGTCTCTGCATGAGTGGATGTCTCCACTCTATCTCCTCATGGCTTCCCCAGTTGTGGCTACTCCACAATCTCATGAAGCTGCTTCACCAATTGTGGCTCCTCCATAATTGTCTGAGACTCTTTTGGCACTGCATGTTGAGAGGTAATGTACTGTCCCTATCAACCACCAAGTATCTAACCTTTTCCTTGTTCCTCAAGGCTTTGCATGCATCTTGTACCTCAAGTGCATACAGGTTCTTCACTAGCACACCAATCTGTTTCATATTTCCCACCGTCACAAAATTTTCTAGAAAAAGAGTTGATTTTAAATCAGTGATATCTCCCTCTTCCGAACTCCGATTCAAACGATTATATTTTTGAATTTGGGTATTTTTTCACAAGGAATCCAAATCTGCTATTTTTTTCTGAAAATTTTGCACAAAAAATTTCATATCTACTTTGCAAACTCGCAACCCAATTTGTTTTTTTTTTTTTTTTACTTCAATTTCTCTTCTTCGTATACCATTCACAGATATGATAAAATTTGCTCTGATACCATGTATAAATTCCCACCTGTAAATCACATGATAATGCAATAGACTAAAGCAAAATACTTGATCTACTTCTACAACCAATTTAGTGGAAGCTTAATTGAATTGAGCAACATCAATAAGAACACATATAACTGATATGGAGAAATCAATCACACATAACACAAAAGATATAACCAGAGGAAATCCTCAGCCTAAAATCCCAACTCTGTATTATCATACAAGTGGAAATATAGACAGTATTACAAAGAGAAGTAGCTCAAAAGCTATCATGCTCTCTCTGCAATACCTCTACTACTCATAGACAGTCAAAGGCCTCTATCTAACCTCTGGTCTGCCCTCCAAGCCTCCTATTTCTTTGTGCAATTTTGATTGGGGTCCAATGCAACCACTTGTGTGAATTGGCCTCTTCACACACTTACTATCCTCTGATCCAACTACTCTGTCCTAAAGGAGATAAATCCTTCTCCATGGATGAATTTCCTTTATAGGAAAAATCCATCCAACTGATAGTACACTGTCCCTCCTCTAATCTCAATTGGGTCTCTGACTGAAATAACATGCATGAGTTATTTATGAGAGAATATTTAGTTATCTGAAGAAATATGGTTACATGCGTGCAAGCATTAACTAACTGAACTCACATTAATTTAAACAAACTATTTAAATCAATCTAACTGGACTTGACTCAGTTAACTGAGCCAACTAATTACAACTCAAATTACAACTCATCCTTATCTCTTTAACTGATGGATAAATTCAGCAATTAATGGATAAACTATTGCATGTCCTCACATAGAATTCATGTTTGATTTTTCTTAACTAATTACTTCAAGATGATTTAATTAATTATTTTACAAATAGTTGTTAAGTTCAAATTCAAATTTTATTTCACTATTTTAGTTTAGGGACTGACTAAAATTGGAATCCATGCTCAACTACTAAAAATAGAATGCTATTTTTAGCACTTCCATTTTTCATTCCCTGTTGGTAAATCTAGCACTGGTACCCAAACTACTATTTATAGCAGTGCTATTTTTAGCACTTCTATTTTTAGCATTTTTTGTTGCCATTTTCAACAATTCCATTGTAAATCTTAGTCCATACTAGTACAATACATAATTTTTTCAAAAAATGGGTAAGAAGCAAAAATATATAAATAAAATACCTTGTGTTGCATTTATTTAAATTGTGACCTCTCATTGAACCTTGTTTCTAGTGCTAATCTTATCCAACCATCAACTGACATCTCTAGTAATCAATCTTCAAAGTTGATGGATTTTATTACTCCCTTATCGAAATTCATTAAAAACTTGATCTCTTCATGCTCATCATATTCTCCCTTCTTATTAATTTCCTCCCTGCTCAACTCTAAAAATTCCTCTCCTAATGTATCATCACACTCTCTTACCACTGATTCCTCTTTCCATATGAATTCTTCTAAATTTATTGTTAAAAATACATCCATTTATTCTTCTCAAAATGCCAACAGTATCAACCCTTATTTTATTTATTGTCACAATTCCCCTCACTCAAATGATTCAAATAATATTCTTCTCTATTCTTCCTTAAATTCCATTTCCTCCTCCTCTTATTATCATGGTTCCTCTCTATCTCCCCCCATCTCTCGACCCTCTTTAGTTGTCAATATTTCCTCTCTTAATATTGATCCCTCCTCCGTTTATCTTCTGAAAAAAGGGCTCAACTTCGCCCTTGCTCCTTGCAAGATTCCATTTGAATAGATTTTGTGTTCCATCGAGCTTATTTATCCAAATCTTCCTTCACATTTGGCTGAAGAAATTCATCAAGACTGTGACAGAATTCGTCGTCATGCTAAACCTCCTAAACCTAATATTTCTAAAGAAAAGTTCTGAGTCATCAAGCATCTCAATGACAACCCCCAAATCTGTGTCCTCAAAGTTGATAAAGGAAATGCTACTGTAATTATGAACACAAATGACTATGAATATAAAATGATGGAGCTCTTAGCCTCTTCATCTTATAAAATCCTCTCGAAGAACCCCTTAAACACCATTACTCACCTTGTCGCAAAACCCATAAAATATTCCTCTTTACCCGCTTCCATTGAACATAAGCTTATTTTCCACACCCCCCAAACTCCTAAAATATATGGTCAACCTAAAATTCATAAGCAAGGAGTTCCCTTATGTCGTATTGTTAGTGCTATTGGAGACCCCATGTGTGTTTTAAGGTGGTATTTAGACACTAATCTGCGACAATTTATGGGTTCCTCTCCATCTTTCATAAAAAATTCTATTGATTTCATTCAAGAAACCAAAAACATCTAGATTAATGAAAATGGCTTGTTGGTCAGCTTTGACATCGCCTCTCTTTTCACCATGATCCCAGTTCCTGAAGCCTTAAACCTTATCTCTAAATTAAGATGCTAAAACCCTAAAACTTATCTAAATCTACCTCACTTCCACCTTCTTCTCCTTTAAAGGTACCATCTATGAGCAAAATCAAGGTACAACTATGGGCTCCCCTCTTTCTCTGGTAGTTGTTAACATATTTATGGAGCACTTTGAATCCAGGGCCCTAAATTCTTGGCATCTCAAACCTAAGTGTTGGTTTTGATTTTTTGATGACATATTTGTCATCCGAAAACACGGTCAACCCACACTCGATGCCTTTCATTATCATCTCAATCATATTTCTCCTTATATTCAATTCATGATGGAAATTGAATTAAATAAATCCCTATCTTTCATGGATGTCCTTGTTACCAATCTCGCAAGTGGATCTCTATCCCATCAAGTTTATAGGAAAAAGGTTCACATTGACCATTATCTTCACGCCCTTTCACATCACCACCCCTCCCAAAGTCTTGTGTTCTTAAAACGCTCATTTTTAGTACACTAAAAATCTCTGCCCCCCAATTCCTTTCAGTGAAAAAGTACCATTTGGTCCAAGCCTTCAAAGCTAATGGCTACTCCACTACTCAAATAAAAATTCCTTTCAAGCTTTTTCTCACCCTAGATCCACCAATCCTGATCCCTCTCCATCTTGTGACCAAGTCACACTCCCTTACATCAAATGAACCACATACCTTATAGCGAAGATCTTGGCCAAAAAGAAAATTAAAACTATTTTCAAGCCCCATAAAATCCTCAAGCAATTATTTCGGTTGGCCAATGACAAATCAGACCCGATGCAAGGATTATTGGTTTATGAAATTCCTCGTTCATGTGGGAAGTCCTATATTGACCAAACTAGACGCCCTTTCAAATCCAGGGTAAAGGAGACCATTGTTGATACAAGCCACAAATTTCTATCAAAATAAACCATTGTTGAGCACTCTTTTAAGTCCAAACATCTGATTCAGTTTGATCATTCAAAAATCCTAGCTTCGATTCCTTATTATAACTGTTAGGTTATTCAAGAGGCCCTAGAAATTGAGAAGAACCCTAATAATTGTAATAGAGAGGATGGATATAGACTTAACCAATCATAGAATCATGTCATCCACCATCTTGCCCACTGATAATTTGAGTTGCAACCTCCTTTGATCAATATTCTTATAGACCCTTGTTGGTTGTTGAATGAGTCATTTATTTCATCAATACCTAATCTATTATTTCTCTCTCTCTCTCTCTCTCTCTCTCTCTCTCTCTATATATATATATATATATATATATATATATATATATATAAACATGCGTTACTTTTCAATTTTCTCTCATTTGGTCAACTTGACTAGAAATATTTATTTTAATTTAAAAATTTAAAATTTTCCAATCTTTTTTTATCACTATTTTAGTTTCTAGTTTAATTAAAAATTAATTTCATTTCTAATTCAAATATATAATAACACTTTTCCTTTTCAAATTAAATTTTCAAATTCGATAATCATAAATTAATTCAAAATTATTTATTCTAAAATTTTTTAACTAATCTTTTTATTTGACTCCATTATTAATTATATTTTTGAATATTACTAATTATTGGTTTTCAAATAATTCTTAATTTTTAATTTTTAATTTTGAAATTTTAATTTAATTTTAATTTCTATCTAATATTTAACTAATATTCTTTGTTTTACTACATTATTAATTATCACTAATTATTGGTTTCAAACAATTCTTAATTTTTAACTCTTATTTTTCAACCATTCTCAACATTTCAATTCTTAAGTAATTATTTATTAATTTTATATACCAATTTTCCACCAATAGCTCATTTCATATATTAAATTACTTAATTCCTCAATATAATTGGTCAAAAAATGGGTAATAAAACAAAAATATATAAATAAAAGACCCTGTGTTGCATTTCTTTAAACTGTGACCTCTCATTGAACCTTGTTTCTAGTGCTAATCTTATCCAACCATCCACTGACATCTCTAGTAATCAATCTTCAAATTTGATGGATTTTATTTCTCCCTTATCAACATCGATTAAAAACTTGATCTCTTCACGCTCAACATATCCTCCCTTCTTATTAATTTCTCCCTGCTCAACTCTAAAAATTCCTCTCCTAATGTATCATTGCACTCTCTTACCACTGGTTCCTCTTTCAATATGAATTCTTATAATTTTATTGTTAAAAATACATCCATTAACTCTTCTCAAAATGCCGAAAATGTCAATCCTTATTTTATCGATTGTCACAATTCGTCTCACTCAAATGATTAAAATAATATTCTTGTCTAGTCTTCCTTAAATTCCATTTCCTCCTCCTCTTATTATCATCGTTCCTCTCTGTCTCCCCCCATCTCTCGACCCTCTTTAGTTGTCAATATTTCCTCTCTTAATATTGATCCCTCCTCCATTCAACTTCTAAGAAAAAGGGCTCAACTTCGCCCTTGCTCCTTACGAGATTCCATTTAAATAGATTTTGTGTTCCATCGAGCTTATTGCTCCAAATCTTCCTTCATATTTGGCTGAAGAAATTTTTCAAGATTGTGGAAAAATTCTTTTTCATGCTAAACCTCCTAAACTAATATTTCTAAAGAAAAGGTCTGAGCCATCAAGCGTCTCAATGACAACCCCCAAATATGTGTCCTCAAAGCTGATAAAGGCAATGCTACTATAATTATGAACACGAAGGACTATGAATCTAAAATGATGGACCTATTAGCCCCTTCATCTTATAAAATCCTCTCGAAGAACCCCTTAAACACCATTACTCACCTTGTCACAAAAGCCATAAAATATTCCTCTTTACCCACCTCCATTCAAGATAAGCTTATTTCCCACACACCCCAAACTTCTAAAATATATGGTCAACCTAAAATTCATAAGAAAGGAGTTCCCCTGTGTCCTATTGTTAGTGCTACTGGAGTCCCCACATGTGTTTTAAGCTAGTATTTAGCCACTAATCTACATAAATTCTCTACATCTTTCGTAAAAAATTCTGTTGATTTGATTCAACAAACCAAACACATTTAGATTGATGAAAATAGCTTGTTGTTCAGCTTTGACATCGCGTCTCTTTTCACCAAGATCCCAGTTCCCAAAGCCTTAAACCTTATCCCTCAATTACTAGATGCTGAAACACTA